>CALSBZ010046709.1:1630816-1647985 GCA_943591055.1 Gobionotothen gibberifrons
GTGTGTGTGTGTGTGTGTGTGTGTGTGTGTGTGTGTGTGTGTGTGTGCGTGCGTGCGTGCGTGCGTGCGTGTGTGCGTGTGCGCGTGTGCGAGGATGGTTTACAGGATCCGTGAAGGAGTTCTTGACAGGAATGCACATTGAGCTTCACGTCTCCCTGTTGCTCTCTCTACTGAACCGGAACAGTGGTGTAGACAAACAGGGGCGCCCCGGAGAGTGTGGCGAGCTAAGTGAGTGAGCACAGAGGTTTAATATGACAGCTACACTTCTCCACTGCTGGTTCAGGGTGAAGAAAATGTCCTACACTGTACATCTGTTGTAACATCATGGCCGATCAAACACATGCCACTTAGAAATACTGAACTGGACTCTGGACAGGTGAAGGAGCTCTGATCAGCAAGGCATCAATAACCAAAGACATATTCACTATATATGTTACCATTGTAAGTGCATGACCCCAGGGTAAGGGCAGAATAAGTTTGTTATGCATTAACTCAAAGCCCTCCTTATAGGTTTTCTTTATTAAATGTACATTATAAACAGTCCACTTGTTTACTGAAGGTTAACAAAGGATTGCCATCTTTATATTCGGTGGCACATCAGAAAAATGAAACAATCTTACTTATGGCACCATTCCTTAATATTCATTCATACATATTTGTACGTATTTTAGGGGAATTAATTATTTTAATATAATTAAGAGTGCAAAACACTGGACTTCAGATCGTAAACACATATTATCATTTTTTAACTGAAAGCAGGAATAAACAACAATCAATACACAATGGTGACACTCCAGAAAAACTGTAACAGAATGATACAGTATTTCTTCACTTGACTGTGTTCCCTTGTGTTTTTGCTTCTGCAATTGTGTTCCCTGCTTGTGTGAATTAAATGTATTGGTATGCTTGCACCATCCAGGCAAACAACCCCTCTCCCACCTCCCAGACGACCATAAAACACCTGCAGACATGGGGCAGAGGTGGGGGCAACATGGCAAAGCAAGAATAGATGGAGAGAAATGGTAATCGCTGTGAAATGTTGAATGGGCTTATAGAAAAGATTGGCAGCTGCTGCTTTTACAAAAGGTTTTGGCAAAGTTTAACAAATCTCCTAGAGAATGATTTGCCAATAAGTGAAAAGATACCTACACCGTTCATGAATAATTTAGTTACACTTCATTTTCAAATACCACATGGAAAATTATAAGAGGTACCTTTCATTGTCAGTTAAAAAGGCCTTAAGAAAGAAGCCACGCAATGCAACCAAAATACGTTATGATACATGCCTGAGCATAGCTATTAGCTGAGTCTCATCCCCCTTTTTATTTCAATTAAAGTTCTCTCTTTGAATCAAAGGCATCCAAATCTAAAGTGTCTTTGATCTCCTAACCGTAGTACAGACAGGCAAATAAGAGTCTCTTTAAACGGGTGGAGACGAAAGTTGTAATTCCAGAACGGGGGACAACTTCTTTCCCTGCTGCGGTTTTAAATGGCACAGGGGTACTTAAAAGACCTCACGCCTGGTTTGGCAGTATTGAACAAAACAATCTACTATAACAAAGAAAGAAATCCCAGACAGGCTGTAAGGGGCTTTCTTTCATTCTGACCTCACATCCCCAAACGTGATTAATCCATTCTCTCAATATACACAAAGAGGAAGGATAACACAACCACAAAAGACTGAAGTTAAGTGCCATGAACAATAACACATCACTAAAAAAATATAAAAACCTTTGCAATTCTTCTCAATATCATTAAATTAAACAATCAACTTTAGACAAATTGGGCGTAAGGAACCTGATATTATAACAACAGCTGTGCATATAAAATGGCACATCAACCATGCCATGTGAAAACATATCAAATGTAATCAAAGACAAAAAAAGTTGTACAAATAAAGTATTTTCAACTAAACTTCCATTTTGAATATGATACATATGAAGACATCTGTTGACGTCACGCCCCTCAGATTCTTGAAGCTTAAATCTAATTTCTCAATCTTTAATCTGCCACCATTCCCACTTTGTATCCTCTCTATTCCCCAGCAGGGCATGAGGGAACAGGTACATGACAGTCCCAGTGTGAGGGATTGTGGGTATTTAAACCACTCAAGAGCGGAGGATTATTGGCTGCTAACTGCTTTTGTGTGAAAGAAAAACATCAGTGTGCACCGCGTTGGATCCCCAGCGAACAACAGTCGCTCCCTGGCAGCCAGGCTGGTCTTTGATGCGCTGCTGAGCGGCCCACACAAAGCGGAGGAGCACAATCAGTCATCTGTTAGAGAGGGTCTCGCAGGCCTCAGTACTACAGAGGGGTCACTCAACACTGGCCACAGACAGACAGGAGGGGAGGGTGGGCAGCACCAAGACCACACATTCACTCTCCAAGGTCCTGTCATGTCTGCTTTTCTTTCAATCTCTTAAATACTGTTAATCTGTCTTCTAACTCTCCCTTTGTTTTCTGCATAAGGAAATGATTAACACATCATTTTGATAATGCTGGTGTTTGTCTGTTGTGAGTAATATTCATCCATGTAATCACTGCTCTGTGACTTAACTGGATCTCTAAGCATTTCCATGCCTTTTCTCTCAGCGCTTTATATGATGCAAGCATGCATATTAAAGCAAGGCAGCCAGCTGTGAAAACAGCTTAATTAGTAGTAATCACTTCTGATGGAACATGTTTCCACTATTTGCCTCCATTAGCGATGCCTTATTTCTCTTATTATATCAGCAGGCTCGTGTGCAACTGCTGCCACTCTGTGACAGGTGGGGATAGCTGAGTGATGATGGTGTCCCAGGGGTATAGAGATAGTCACTGAAAACCTTCGTTACAATATAAGATTCCACCGGCCCCAGATAATGAGAAGGTGAGCAAAAAGAGAGGCACTCATCATGTCTCACAAAAGTGATCTTCATGTTCTTGTTAAAACAATTAAAGAAGCCAGTAGAACACAAGTCAAATGCCAATATGACAACATGGACTAACCAAAATAATGTATAGTGTCAAGAGTAACGTCATATTACATATTAATGAGTTTTCAATGGAAAGTTCACCTCTGATATAAAAATAAAATAAATGATTAGGCACTCTTAGTGACTTAGTGAACTTCATTACCTGAGTCTTCCACTACCGAAAGGCCTCACCATGGAGCCAAATCGCATGTGGGCACCCTGTGCATACATTTATGGCACCATTAAAGTCAGTCTGTCATACATGTTTGAGTCAAATACAAATGATATTATGTAAGTATGATGGTGTTACACAGTAATGGTATTACTGCCAGGGACAATTTGACACACAGAATGGACTCCATCGCTCTATCGATCACATAAGCTCTTATTCAAAATATATTGTAACGCACGCATACACATACACACACACACACACACACACACACAGACACACACACACACACACACATTAAAAAAGCAGAAACCCGAAGGAAAAGACAATATTAACATTTTACCTGAGTGGCAATCACTGTGCATGGGGGTTAGCACTTGGCCCCAAGGAAAAAGAGAAAGTGTCACGATGTTGGCTGAAAAGTGATGTGTTGATTGCAGGAAAGGTAAAACAGGCCTGAGGTTTTTTGTACCCTTAGTTTTGTTACATTTAAATACTTGATGATATCCTGTATCTACTGGTTGTATATTTTACATCAGCATGCACATGTGGATGCATGTGCATTTCAAAATGGTGATATAGTAATAAGGTCTTGTTCAATTGCTCAATTCACAGTGGAGATAAAATACGAGTTTAATCCGATGTATACAGTACCATGGTGTATTGGAGCTATTGTTATTTAAATTATCTGTTGTGGCCTCTTGAAACCAACAAAGTACATTACTGTTTCAAAGCATACATGAAACACTTTGCAAATCCATTCAACCCATTTGTTGAGGAAACTCAGATGGCTTTTTTGCTAAGAAAACAATGACTGCAAACAAAACTGTTTGATTAAAATGAAAACACCACAGGATGCGTATTTACATTGATCTTATTCAATCTGTTCACTTCAAAGTCAGTCCGTGCAGATACCGAGGTGGAGAGACGAGGCTGTTATGAGCAGGAATTAAACATTGGACCAATTATTAGACAATAAGCAGCGACAATCACATAGAGAAACATAACAGACACAGCACAAAAGAATGATACTTCTCCAGCCAACCTGTCTATGTTGCATTGATAAGGTGATGCAAGCCGCCTGCTTCCTGTTGTATCCTCCTTCTAAGAAATCCAATAGTAACGCTCAGTGTCACTAATGCCCTCCGCCAAAACAAGAGGAAACGCTGATCAATGCTCAATCAGCCCATTGATCACACACATGATATCACTGGCCGAATCAAGATAGATAACACACTTCCCTTCTTTTTTCAATAAACTGCTAAACCAACAGGTGCTTATTCACATCTATGATAATAATAATAATAATATACACCGCAGAGATTATGACCCAAAAATAATAGAGAATTAATGTGAGACAAAAGAAGTGTGTAATTCAATCCCAATCTGCTACAAGAGGTCAGTTGTGTTTCATAAACTGCTGAGGAGAGCTCAAAATAATGCCTCATGTAAATTGGCTTAATAAAAATGACCAAAGCTGAAATCATTTAGAAAATTAATATTATGATAATTCCAATGTATCTGCTTCCTATCGCTTTCATTCTCCTTTTCTCTGTGTCGGTTCTCACAGTCCTGCCTGCGGCCAGTAAGTATATGCACCATGAACACATTTAATTTTCCCTGTTAGTCCACAGCGCGGCCAGAGGTGAGCTTTAATAAGGATCAATGGCACTTTATCTGGGACAGGACCCTCTCCCATGCATGCAAATCACAACACCAGCAATGGATTCAATTAAAAAGAGAACCTCCAACCACCGGCACTGGAAATTCAATTAAAGGATTTATGCAAAGGTTCACTGGCTTTTTTGTGTTGCTGTTTCTGTTTATGTAATGAGCTTTTCATATCAAGAATCAATACGTAATCTGGAGTGGGGCCATGGGGAGGGTGTTGGGTTGCGTTCTCATATGCATTTTGGATACAATTCAAGAACAGGCCTTTCTATAGAGCAGTGAGGAAGATATCTGACCACATTACTCCACCCACTGCGCATGAACTGCAGACTCCTGTTGTGCTTCCTTGGAACTTGGACATGTCTCATCCTACTGTAGCCACATATTAAGTTTCATTGTGCATTAACTGAGACAAACTTTGAAGTACAGTGATCTTCAGTAAAACCACTTACGGAATTCCCCCTCCCAACCTGCAAAGAAGCTAAAAGCGGGTGCCCCTGCAGCAGCCCTATTGTGCACCCTGAGGTGTGTGTTGTAGGCTAATGAAATGGGATCTCAATAGACAATAATCCTTGTAACAAGATTGAACGGGGAGACCCATGTCAATATGAGCAAATGGGATTGCTGGCTTTTCTAGTTTGTGTGCACACACACACGGTCTGTGTGCTCTTATACCTGTGTGCCCATCTATGTGAAAGGGCTCTCTCGTTGCTTCTCCGCCTAAGATTTAAGTGGAACACAAAAATAAGAGTGTTCTGGGTTGACCTCAAGGCTGTGGGTGGTGACCCATAACATTTTCCCACATCTAAATGATTACAAAATTGAAGCCCCCCTGAAGATCCTAAAAAACATTTTTGATTAATCGGCCACAGATGTGCCAAGAGGGGTTCTTCCAAGATAGAGGTGGAAAAAAGAAATGCTGTGTAGACTGAAAAGGGGTGCATAAAATAATATCTACACTAAATATCTAGCCAGTAAATTAAGAGGTTCACATACATTAGCCACCCCACTACTTAGCATTCCCAGGATGAATGCAACAGTGGCATTCTTACACAACTTAGTCTAGTTTCAGTTACAGAGACAGTTCACTTCAGTAATATTACTAAAAAGGTTTACTTGCGTGTGCGTGCGTGTGTGTGTGTGTGTGTCAGAGAGACAAACGTATAAAATATAAAAAAAACAGTCTAACATGATATGGCCCGGATTTACTAGTTTTAGTTTTGACAATAAATATGATTATATTAGAAAAATATAAATACAACATTTAAATAAAAACACCTAAAAAAGCATAGAATTCAGAAATAACCACAGAACTTAATCCCCTTATTGAAACAATATTAAAAAAATGTAATGTTTGACAAAGGGAGTGTTGCATTGAATTGCATTAGTTTGCACATAGGAGTACTGTGTGTCTGTTAAAGCCGTTACAGCTCGCATTTTTTGCATCTGTTCAATGAAATCACAATAACTGCAACCACATTAACTTTGTCCAGACAACACACCATGAAGGGGCAATGTGAAGTGCTTTATCCTTCATCCCATCAGCACTCTCAGTGAAGGAGAGGGACGAGATGTGGAGCAAAAGAAGACTAAAATTACCATCTGTATGAAAAGTGAAACTAGACAGTCTATTCACATCCTGGCCTGGCTATAAATAGGGTAACACACACAGCTAATGTGGTGGATTAGTAGCAGGAAGCAGACAGGCAGTCATCACAGCTCGTCCTCTTTAGCCCACCAGGCCCTGGATCCCTGCAGACGTCACCCTATCTACCAAATCAGTATCTCGTCCATTCACAAAAGCAGCCCCATACAACTCTCAGCCTTATAGTGTCATTCAGAAAGTGGGGAAAGGGTCCTGTTTCAGTAGTTGATATTCCGTCAGGATGTAACTTCCCCTTTCCTCTTCATTGCACCATATTAAGTAAATGGGAAACACTATCCCCACCTTAGGGCCCTTTCTTCATATTTATATAGAGGTTGATGGTAGAGATCAGGGTTTAAGTGCCCCATTTTTTCTCAGATTCAATCACATGATGCTCACCAAAGCTCTGTCCCTTGCGATGAGCACTGATTGATGAATACCCTTCTACAGTTATTTGTTTGGCTTCAACCTCGTTTGATCCAGATAACTAAAATACATGACAACACTCAGGCCACATCACTCAAGCAACATGAACACTGTTAAGGAGGAATGCTCTATTTAATATCATTTAACTCTTCCTCAATTTGTGTTGTAAGAAATAATGGTATTATTTATTGATGTGTTTATTTAACTACAGTTTATAGTTGTCTTCCTGGCATCTGTTTATGGGATGCAGTTAGTGCAGTAAACAGTGACACATCTGCATAAAAACAGTAATTGCTGTTTTGTTTCACTGAACTAGTAAATACAGCAGCCTGCTGCTTCATCCTGCTAACAGCGGACTGCCAGTAGACACTCCCTAACCTTTCCCTCCCTCCTAATCACCAATTAGGACTCCATTAGTCTGGCCTGGCAGCTCATTTGCTCTGGAGGCGACTGAGGGGGCCTGGTGTGTAGGACCTCTGCCCACTGTGTTCCGCCCCAGCGACCGCGGCACCACACGGCTGTCACCGTGGCACCGCCGCCATGTCTCCCTGTTTCACAAGTGAAAGTCCCTTTCCTCCTCCCTTACCACTTCCTGCCTAACAATGCCTTGCCCGGGAAATCCTCTTTCACGCTGGCGCTGCGCACAGAGGTTCACCCTCTGAGATTGGAGGGGAGCAGGAGATGCGAGAGGGAGGCGTGGGGGGGGGGGGGGGGCAACTGGAGGACAGTTAACGCAAGTCTGTGGAACCACTTGTTAGGCACTTCATTAAATGTCCATCCCCATGGTGAACAGGTGAAGTGGGAGCCTTATTAACTGAGCAGGGAGACATCCTTCAAGAGCTGGGAGATGGCTTGCAGCCCCAGTGCCAGCTGCTTGAGAAGGCTTGGGGGGGAGAAAGGGAGCAGGGACTGAGTCACATTTAAAGCACTAAACAACCCCTTAGCTATATTGTGAAATTACCCCCACTGGCTTGCAAGACAAGGCCCAAAGCTCTGAGCAACTTGTTAAAGACGCTGGCTCCCTCTCTCCCTCCCTACCGCTCTCTCGGCTAATGTCACACCAGTGGGCCTTGGTCAAAAGTTCAGCACGTGCATATGTAAAAAGGTAGTTGAGAGCCAAAGGCAGCAGACAAGCAATGAGATAAGGTAAGTGCAAAATGCCATTGAACAATGTGCGCATGTGTTTATGTGCGTACGTGCAAAAATACATGTGTCTAGCCTCTACATGCGTGCTTGGGTTTGGATGAGTGTTTTCGTGTAATAGTATGACAAGCCTGATGCCGGGAGGAAACATTTATTTCAGTTAAACCAAAACCACAGAAGCGACTTTAATTAAGGATTGCTTTCATAGTAGGAGTGATAAAGTTGTGCTTTTGCTTCCGATATTTTCATCGAAATGTTCGTGCGAAAATGTGACCGACACATAAGTAACATGACTGGTATAAAATAGACAAACGACACAGTTATGCTGCTTTTTTGTAGGGTGTGATGTGTCTTAAGTATTAAACTTCACTTGCCTGTCTCCATAGATTTCTTGAATGCATTAAGGATATACAATCACGGAAAGCAATTTTGTCAAGTGAGTGCAAAGCAAATCAAATATAGCTAATGTATATTTTGGCTTTCTTTAGCTTCGTTTTGTTATCCCATTTCCAATATGCTGGCATCTGCAGTCTCTGTAATCTCCATGGATCCCAGGAGCATGTACAAGCAATTAAAACAATAGCATCTTTACGCCCCTGCAACCAATAAACAAGCTAATGTCACTGGTCTATAAAGACACTTGGCGTCTGGGGCAATACCCCAGCTGGATTAGAACACAGCTCTGTGCTTTTAATACCTCACCATAAAGAAGGTTTAAAGAAATGCATGAACATTATTAAAGAGACTCCAAGGAAATAATATCAAATACATAACCAAGACAATACTGAAGTTAGGGTGTAAATTCTGAGAGCATCCCATTTAAATTGAAGTTTATTTATCAACACTCATTCGGCATTGTTGGCGTCTTGGGACAGTTCTTAAAAAGGGAAGTTATTTTTTAAGGAATTTTGAATGTAGTTATTCTTACCTCTTAATCAACACAACGACAGTCTCCTTTCTTCTCAAAATAAGTCATTTACTGTAATTGTGAAAAGGATTGAGTGTGATGTAACAACACGCAATGGGTTAGCTTTGCCATCCGTTTGAGTCTGAGGCCTGGGATCTAACCAAAAATGGATGTTGAACTTCTGTGGTGCTGACTGGGCATTGGCAAGGGAATCTCCAGCCATAACCTCTGAAAGGGAAAAAGAGAGCAATGGGATCCCACACAGCCACAGGTGCCATCTGGGCCTGAACCTGAGAACTTCCCCATGTTCGACCACACCACAAGCCCAGGGCAAGGAAGTCCTTTCCATGAGTCAGTGCATTTTTCCTGCTCAATTCTGACAATAAGAAGAGAGAGACATTTGAGAACAAGTGTATAGGGTCTATTTTATGGAAGGGGAGCGAGAAATGGAGAGAGCACTGGTGTTTGTGAGAAGAGAGAGACATGGAGTGTGTGGGACCACATCTCAGATTGCTAATATTCTGCTTTCATTGGCCTTGCCCCAAAGGTTTAACAGTGCTGTCGTGGGAGCAGTCCAGCGCATTCAGTTTCCTCTTACCCTGGCAGACCATATATTTGCCCTCGCCGCTTTCTCTTTCCTTTTCAGATTACATTTTATTCTGTGTTTTACGAAAGGTCTGGTGGGACTTCCCTTTACCCCAGGTAAATAGAACAGGCAGCTGGGCAAACAGAACCCCAACTTAGCACCGGGTCAGTATGAAACAGGGAAAGACGAGAATGAAAGAGACTTAGAAAAAGTTAGAGAAATGGAAATATTATAATTGAAATGTATATGCACACACACACACACACACACACACAATATTTCAGGTTGTGCTCTGGGCAAAGAGTCAAGCTCCACAGCCTCCAAGGCCAAGTTATGCAATCTTCTGCTTAAGTGATGGAAGAACTGACCAAACTGAACTCAAAGTGACCGTTTGGGATTGAACAGAATATGACTGAAAGGAGCAAATCTTCAAGAGTGAACCATAAAAAAATATTATCTTTGAACAGTCATCCATTGCACTAAACAGACGAATGTTCTTTCTACTGTATGCTGGTGTATCATGCCATCATGTTCCCAAAAGTTTGGACTCACTTTTGCCTATCTTTGCCAAATAGCTTTAAATATGTATTACTCATGTTTACTCATATTCTGATATGAAATATTATCCGGGGCTGAGCAATAGGTCTATTTAGAAAAGGCTCAAATTGTCTTTTATCTAATGACCACATTAAGCTGGCTCTAGAAGGGAGCAACCTACATAAACATGTTGAAAGCCTGACACAAAAAAAGGTGTTGTCACTGAAAAAGCGTAGGAGGAAGACTGTGAACACAGGTGACTCAACAGATGCTTTTTACTGTTCAGAGGTGCAAAGAGTCTGGTCTTGAGAGGGCACAGCATGGAGCATAAAGCCTGTGTGACATACACAAGAATATTAGTATCCTTAAAACAGAGCAGAATATGATTTCCTGTCACAGAAAGAGCAAAGGACAGGTGGAGAGTTGGGGCATCATGAAAGCGAGCACTGGGAATAGTTCAGCTTTAATCGGTCAAGGACCTCAGCAACTGAAAGCTGATCTATTCCCAGTGCTGCCTGATAGACGTTGTACTTTACCTTGAACAGTTAACACTTGTATTCTATCACCTACATAGCCTCTTTTCAAAAAGTTATCTGAAACATGGCTGTAGTTGTATTGCAAGTTAGTATGAATATAACCTTTTGTATGTTATCAAGAAAATGTTACAATGTGTCTATGACAAAGAAATGATTGGGAAATTACTAGAATTAAAATAAATACAAAATGGTGTTGATAGAAATGTGTGTATATGATCTTGCTTTCTTTGGGATGTATTGAGTTAAGTAAGCCAGATGTACACACATCTCTAAAGGTTGTATGCTCTCATCAAGGCAGGTCATGCTTTATGTCTTATCAAAGTGCGATCAACTTGGTGTACCTGGTTCCATCTATGAAAAGTTGATGTCATCATACGGATAGAGAACAATTCATCTGCTATTTGATAACTTCAGCAGTGTCTTAATGGAATGCAAAAGTAATGGTATGGTTGGATGTCAGTCGTGTCTGAGTATATAATTTCTGACAGGTCTGGCACAAGTCAATTACTTTTTGGCTTCAGGGTTTGTTTATCTTTATTTTGGCCTTATACAATTCAGGGTCGGGTTGCTGGCTGCTCCATCCTCACCTGAGGATTCCCTGATCCAAAAGTACATCAGGAGTGATCCCAGACTTCACCAAAATGAACTCAAAACCCATGTGTCTTCTCATTTGAAAAGTGGGTGTTGTTGCTGCTGTACATCACTGCTTATAACTGAATCTTAGGAAAGTGATTTACATGTTGTTTAAATAAAAAAAATTACAGTGTCTATACAATAATATGTTTACACTTGTTTGAGTTACTAACGTAAAAAGAGAGAACGTGTTGTGTGCATGCAACAGATGGATCTGTTTAGTAGCTCTAGGCCTGTTTGTCTGTTCACAGTACCGCTTCTGTGTGTGAGCATAAAGAAGTATAAAACGGAGATAAACGCAAGCCTCGCAGGCACAAGAGTGGAGAGGAAACTGTGCCAGAGAGACAGAGCGAGACTTAGCGTTGGCAGAGCATAGGGATGTTTTCACAGCACATTATGTTTGAGTACACATCAAACATGCCACGCGCCACTCTTTGATTGTCTCTGGCGAAGTTGCTTTCTGACAGGTGTTAGACGAGGTCCCTGGGTAGAAAGGCAAGCATGCTGTAAATACACTTATAATGACACATCAGGCGCTTGGCAAATAGAGAGATCACAGGGACCTCCCTGATGATGTTTATGTCAATGTAAAGTTTGTGAAAGCAACACAATTCATATGCAGGGTATACTGTAATCAGATAATTGTAGAAATGTAACAGTGTCAAGACTTTTACTGTACAGGCAAACTTGTTATCATTTATATTCCCCTGAGCTACAGCTTGCAAAATGCTTGAATGAAACATACTAGAAACCACATAGCCTTAATAAAAGGTGGCTGTATATTGTATAAGTAACGCCACTCTCTTTAGGCCAGCCTCACTGCTTCACTACACCGGCAATAAGAGCCAAACCCTGTTAAATATCGATTTGATGGGAGTAGGTTTACACTAAACAGACCCCAAACAGAAAGAGCAGACCAAACCACTTATATTGAGTATTTCCTCAGTGTCTGTTATTACCGTGTGTTTAAATGCATCTCGTCTCTCTGCGCCTGTTTCCATTCCCTCATCAGACCACAGTGAGTTAGATATTAAACAATCTTGTAATTAACAGTAAAACCACAGTCTAGTGGTCACATGTGTAATTTCTCCATAGGACACATTCTCCACCTCCAGCGCTCTGTGTGTGGAAGCTATGGGCTTTAATCGCATTGCCCGTGCGCTAGAATAACTGTGAGTACTTTCTTGGCAAAGGCGTCCACAGCTCAAGGGTTACTGCATGGTCGATCCTCCAGCGAGGTCCTTTCCATTCTGATTCAATCAATCTTTATTCCATCCACTGCCAAAATCAATTGCACTCCGCCTGGGATGCCTGGTTAAAATGTGGGGAGGCACAGAGTCAGGCAGGGTACTCCGGCTATATCTCAACACTCTGAAAGGGTTCCCTTACTCACCGCACAATGCATTGTGAAGAACCACGCCTAAGCCTCTGATTAGACTTGATATTGTTTAGGTTATTTATTTTACATTTTTACTCTGGAATTAATTCATCAGTATGAATAGGGTCAATATATTCATATTGTTATATATTATATAAACCTTAATGCCGACCTTATATTTCTCACGACACAACATTGTTACAAATTAGTAAATTATACAATCAGCCTTTTTTAAATATTTGAATCATACAAAACAAACAGTGGTTTGAGTAAAAATAAACTATATTAGACACAAAGGTAGGAGACATATTTTGTCTTAGGGAAAGTTACAAACTGCTACATTTAGATCACGATCATATGCTTTTAACATACAGTCAACACATCGTGCAGGTGGCTCGGAGAGAGAACCATCAGTGAAAATAATTAATTGAACTTGGATTAGACGTTTTCTTTATGCTAATTTTGTTTTTCTTTGCAAAACGCATCACCTGCCAGTTTATTGGCTACAATATGTAATGACAGATTTGTTCATCTATTGCTTTCACCTTTTTAACCTTTTTGTATTTAAGTAGAGACAATTAAAATGCTCACAAGTTGGAAGGAGGCAAATATGTGACAGACAAAGGTCAAAGTGCCCCCTTCATTTGGAAACATGGTGAAAATGAACTGAATGTTGAAGTCGTCCATCAAAAAAGAGGGTTCTTTGAATATTCACTGGTCATCTATCACCCACCAATCCGCCCCCACCACACACTTTATTGTGGAGAAACCTCATAGAAACCTCAACTACTTTTGAAAAAAATTTAAGACAAAATACCTTTTGTTAGAGAGATGTTCCAGCATTTATGATTTCCAAAACAATGTGTATTTACTTGGTGCGATAAAGTTCATAAATGCACTCAATAATTGTAAGCGTTGAGGTTCAAAGTGAAATGCTTTGATACACAGTCTCTCGACCTTCTATAGTCTGTAGGCCTATCTATCTCTAGCCCGGTCTATATACTCCTTGAATTAACCTTGTAGTTTCCACCCCTGCCTGGTTTGGACACACTGGCCTCTTCATCCCAGTCTATGGCTGCCGGCCGGCACCTGGCAGCTGAGAAAATATGCGGCCTACTTAATGAGTTCTTTAAGAGAGTTGAAAGTGGCTGGTGTTCATGCTTCAATGCGTTATGAGATAACCATGCAGCAGCAGGGCCTCCACCACAAGCTGCAGATCTGAAACTACAGACGAAGGTCTAACCTCAAAAATGATGGATTGGTTTATTTAGTTAATTTTTTGCATTCACACCTCTTTAGTTTTCCAAATCAGGTCAAATTTACATCTGAACTTAAAGCCAATATTCCTCTTTATCTTATATATTAAATGTTGAAAATGTTTAAAGCCGCCAACAACAACTTTTTCAGGTGTTAGGACGAGAAGAAAATTGTATGAGCATTATTGTATTTCCTTGCTTTTACTTGCCAGTCTACAATCCGCCTACAGTTAATGATGAAGTGATGGAATGATTGAGAAGTCTCTTTTAGGAAACCTAATGACTGCCCCTGATTTAGCTGCTTTGCAGCAAACCATCCATATGGGAAAGGAGGGCAGATAGAAGAGGGTATTGGCCAACATCCAACACCAACACAGCCTTGAATCCTTAGCACAGAGCTCTCTGCCAAAACACTGGTTTTCTGTGAAGGCAGAAAAAAAGGGGGATAGTAAGGGAGGAGGAGAGGAGACTTGATTAGGCAACCTTAATGGGACTACCCTGTCACATCGCATGGGTGTCTGGGCCACGGTCCAAAGCATTACTGACACTGCACTAAAGAAACAAGAAAGAGGTGAGGATCATACAGCTGCTGCACTAAGAGACTTCCCAAAACTTAATTCCTCACTTACACTCTGTTCGAATAATACAATTACACTGAGGCAATAAGTATTCAATGAACTGTAGGAGACAACACAGTACTGTACAACACAACTGTTACTAGTAAGATGATGGGCTGTGTAACCACAGAAGCTGCATGTCATTAAATACATTTCTGTTATAGCCACTGCACTGTATTAGTGAAGGTATTTGCCACAGAGAACATTGTGTATTATCAAAAATGTTTATCTTCTTCAAACAATATTTCCATTCAGTGTTGTGAACTGAAAATAAAAAGGAATGGTACTATATGCAGTTGAAATATAATCATTGTGCCACACGCTAAAACAATTACAGAAGTATTTAAAGTGTGGGCTTGTAGCTGGCTAATTTGGCCCCTTTGATTTTCCTTTTCCTGAGTTTAAATGCAGAATACCGAGCTCCAGTGAATAGATGAAATGCATGAGGTGACTGGGCAGCCGAGTGCAGGTTCACTGACAGCTGGGAAGGATGAAGACTAAGGTGTGGCCCCACAGCACTGAGTCTTGACACACAATATTTCAAAAATCAAGTAAAGAAAGAGACTGTGTTTTTCTGTTCCAGACAGTTTAGGCAGGAATAAAAGCAACACACATAGCACGTTCTACTGTAACTACCAGCAATTCCTGAGGGCTATTCCATTTATATTCAAAGGTTTAACACTAAACAACCGTGTTAATACTTTGTGTTAAGATTGTATTGAGTTACAGATTGTTTTTGGCTGGGAATAGCAGTCCACTTTTAAAGCAAACTGTGAGATACAAGATAAACAAAGTTAAATGAAACAGGGTGAAAAGAGCGTAACTCAGACCATAGTAATTGCTCATTTGTAACCCAAAGCCTAGCTCCCCTGGTGGGTGCAGTGGAGAGAGTGATGGGGTGTGCTTGCTGGGCCCCAGTGTGATTGGGTGCTCTGAGCCAGTACACCCTCACTTGGATTCCATGTATGGTTTGCTTGATTTGAATAGTGACCTTGAGTAAGACAGCGTTCCCGCTCTCCTCCCTAAACCATCTTTTCCCTGTCTCTGTCTAGGGAATGTAAGCTTTGCCAAGCCACCGTCAACACAAGAGCTTCAGAGGAATTACAAGCTGCCCCAACCAGGGCTGTTGGATGAATGAAGCTAGTGTCCTCACTCCTACTGTGTCTTTGTGCCTTTATCCTTCTGTTATCCCGCTCCAGCACTCTGTCCAACATCTAGGAGCAGGTGAGCACAGAGACTAACACAGCAATGCCTCTGATGAGATTCCTTTTGGAAAAATCAATATAATTTCATTGCGACAATGAACATTTTTAAACAGGGTAAGGTGAATAGCCACATTTAAGGGGAGTATCTTAATGCTTACCTCTTTAAGGGGGTGGCTACATCTAGATACTCCTTTTACCCTTCTCCAGACAACTGGCAAAACAAAGACCCCGTCAGTAATGGGGGAGGCACAACGTTTCAAGGGCAACAGCAAATGTGGGTTTGAGAAGGAGAAAAGGGTTAGAGCCATCAGCCCCCTGCACAAGATGGACGTGGTACAATCAGAAAGCAAGTTTAAAGTGGATTTCCCACAAGAAGTCCTGTCAAAAAAACAAAATGAGGCATGTTTAACATAAACTGCTTGATCTTCTGGTGTAAAAATGTCCTTCAGCATTAATTGTATAAATCCTCATTCCAATCCAGCCATTCCCTAATTAGAGACAATTATTGAATGAAGCTGCTTGAAGTGAGAAAGAGTGACAGCCCACAGCCGTACAGTAACACTGAGTCCAGTACTGAAGAGTACAGACAGCTAATTCATGGAACAACCACAGACATTGGAAAATATGGCACCATGATGACAACATAATAATAGGAAAGAGGAATCATCCTTAACAGGCCTTGAAAGCCCCCTAGATTTACCCCGTCATATCTTTTAACATGAACAAACTGCCATAAGCACAAGGAGCAATTTCCACTGCTTTGGGGCGCAGTCTGGGTTTACATGAGGATTAAGGTTTGGCTGTCGAGTCAGAATCCAATGTGGAGCCTTCTATAACAAACTGAAGTAATTAACAGCTCACTTCTAAGGCTAACCTCTTTCATTTAGTGTCCTACGGAGCTGCCTCTTCCCAGGAGTGAAGACCTTAACAAATGGCTTTAATAGGCAGACCTTCATAATGTAAACCCATAGCCTTGTGGGACAGCTCACAGCTCTGACCACAGAGCAAATATGAGTAATTTGTATACACGTCTGCTGGGAGCCATAACAACCGCACAGGGAGGAATTACTTTATGTAATTACTTGCGAAAATATCTTGGTAAGACACATGCAAGGCTATGTCATGCCATGAAAGAGAAACACAGGAGACGGATAGAAAGGGAAAAAGAGGAGGAGAGAGAGGGAGATTATGTGATCTATGCCCATGGTGGTTAGGGCACTCAGTGGAGAGGCTATGAGGCAATCACAAAGGCTCTTCAAATGCACCCAGCAAATTTACTCACATGGAAAATTAAGCAGAGATGGTATTCTGTCCCCCTAAAGACTTTAAGATATATGGCTGCTTTTGTAATTATCATGGGTCAGGTCCTAAATTGAGATGTGTTCATATACCAGTGATTTCAGTGTAAATCTTCATCTGTGTATGTGGTGATTCTTTCAACGGACTACTTGCATTTGTGTCTGGCTTTTTATTCTACATACTGTTATTTGTATGTGTATGTGT
>CALSBZ010046709.1:1653596-1674307 GCA_943591055.1 Gobionotothen gibberifrons
TGTGTGTGTGTGTGTGTGTGTGTGTGTGTGTGTGTGTGTGTGTGAGGAAGTCCGCGGATTGGTCCAAACGTAACGGCTCCGCGGACGATTTGGACCCATCAGCGGAGCCGTTACCTTACGTTACGTCACTATACCCAAATACGTCACTGTACCCAGGAAGAAAAAGAAAAATCTCCAACGAGGCGTTCTGGGGCAGCATGGACAGGTATTTTCTGTGTTAGAGTTGTACTCGCTACAGGGTGTACTTTGAGGGTTTGTGACTCTGCAGACCGTTTACGTGCAGAAAAAGCTACATAACACACAAGGGGACGGGTAATAACCAGAAAAGCATGACATGGAACCTTTAAGAATTTTGTGATTGTGAAGTTATAGTGAAATCATATTATTTTGTCCCTTTATCGATTTGAATGTCCCTGAATTTGTAAAATATTGATCAAGGTCATGTAATAAAATATTTTGTTGTTGTATATGTGCTTGTTGCATCTGAAAAGTGTATCTAATGTGTTTCCATTGTACAGGAGTCTCTTACAATATTGTTGGAACTGGCTTGTTGTGATGTGGCTACTAACAGTTAAAAAGAGGAAGTGAATTCTCCCTTTACAGCTTCTTTGCATACTTTTTTGAGAGTTTCTTGAGGGGCTTAATATGTACTGAAAAAAGGAAAGGGAATGGTAAGTAAAAAAGTATCAATGGTATTGAACAAAAATGTGCACACGCACTTGCTTTCACCTTGTCGCATGTCAAGCGATTCAAGAGAATTCAATCAAATTAGGAGCAGCCAAGCTGATACCCACTCTTTTCTACTCAAAGGAGCAAGGCGAAACACTATGAACTGCTTAATGGTGATAAAATGCTCTTTAATGGGACTGGCGTGAGAGGGATTTAATGTAGTGACTTAATGCCGAGGTCACTCACCTCTTCCTAGGCTCCAGGGAAGGCCACCATTATGTGATCAAAAACCCCTGCCACCTGATGGTCTAACTGGAGACCCTGTATAATCAAGGTCAGCCGGAGCCTCTGGATAACACAGTGCTGCAACTAGTGATTATTTACATAGTTTATCACATGTAAACACATGCCCATCAAAAGTTACCTCATTTCAAAGAGATTTAGATGATTACAATGACTTAAAACTGAAAAAACAAGTAACATTTAAAAAATGTAGATGCTTTTATCTGCATTTGGATGTTTGACCTTCACTGTACCGAATGGAAAGCCAATCAGACCAATATGCAACTCAAGCAAATGTGGTGTGGAAACTTAAAAGGCAAAATGCACTTGTTGATGTATTTTATACATAAATATGTGTCCCCGGTGTGTCGGGGAACTCACACAGCGTCAGAGAATAAAACCCTCTCTTTTTTCCTCCGTACCCAAATCTCTAAAAATGGGGCTACAACAGAGCTGATCCAGATTTGCGTCCGATATGACGTAATAGCGGAAATGTGGACCCACGGCACTATCAGAAAGTTGCTATCAGAAACAATACCCCACTGTTTTGGACGTAATATGGTCGGTGTTTATATTAGCATCGCTAACACTCAGAGCTAACCTGTACTGGAGAGCATGTGTGTCAAGAAGCAGGAAATAAAAAGGAACTCACCTTGTGGTATAACCGGCAAGAGAGAAAGCCTTTGAGCTCCATACTGTTTCAGAAATAATCCTTGATAATCCATGACATGGCGTTTCATCACGGACAGTAGCTGCCGGGTCCTGCATGAGCTCAGTATTTTGAGCAAAACACTTCATAGACATGTTTTTTATATATCTGAGACCTATGCTATTGCCTAAAAATAGTATGACACAGTCGGTGCACTTTAAAGCCTCCAGTGCATATGCTCTGAAAATTGACTTTCAGTTGAGTAGGATACATCCTGCCTTTAATAATTTAACCGTTTTCAAATGTTATAGGAAATGCATATAGCTGTAGTTCCAAAAAAATGTAGGTAATGTAATTATTTTGCAGAAAACTACATAAGAGACAAATTAATATTCTAATAAAAAGTTCTAAAACATTTCCGGAGCGGTTCTCCAATATAAAACTGTATAAACTGTATATTGTTGGTTGATTGTTGGTTGGTGTCATTATTTAATTTGTGCAGTCATTGTTAAATTATTGGGATTTCATTGAAACAACCTATCGTTTAAACAATAGTCCACATGTATAACTAGCTTTTAAGCAGAGCAGAACACTTTGTAAATAGGGCACAATCGTTCAGTGCTGCAACCTGAGGTCAAATGTCTTACTATCTTGGGAAATGAGGGGAAAAAATGAACCTGTGGCTTCAGCATTATATTTACTTTAAATCAAATGATTCGACATGTGATATATCTTAACTCATCTTTCTCTTGTGTCATTTTGGTTTCATTCAGCCAGAGGAGTTTCAGTCTTCAGTTCAACTGGAGTTCAAATGAATATGTCCCTGAATTTGTAAAATATTGATCAAGGTCATGTAATAAAATATTTTGTTGTTGTATATGTGCTTGTTGCATCTGAAAAGTGTATCTAATGTGTTTCCATTGTGCAGGAGTCTCTTAGAATATTGTTGGAACTGGCTTGTTGTGATGTGGCTACTAACAGTTAAAAAGAGGAAGTGAATTCTCCCTTTACAGCTTCTTTGCATGCTTTTTTGTGAGTTTCTTGAGGGGCTTAATATGTACTGAAAAAAGGAAAGGGAATGGTAAGTAAAAAAGTATCAATGGTATTGAACAAAAATGTGGACACACACTTGCTTTCACCTTGTCGCATGTCAAGCGATTCAAGAGAATTCAATCAAATTAGGAGCAGCCAAGCTGATACCCACTCTTTTCTACTCAAAGGAGGTCAAATGTCTTACTATCTTGGGAAATGAGGGGAAAAAATGAACCTGCAAACTACTGAGAAGCTTTCTCCTATCTCAAGCACAATTACATGAAGAGTGGCTTCAGCATTATATTTACTTTAAATCAAATGATTCTACATGTGATATATCTTAACTCATCTTTCTCTTGTGTCATTTTGGTTTCATTCAGCCAGAGGAGTTTCAGTCTTCAGTTCAACTGGAGTTCAAATGAAGCATCAGGGATTGTTCACCCTTTTGGTGTCTGTGAGGTGTCTTGTAATGAGGGGCCAGGGAGGAATCCTTTCAATTAGAGTGATTTATGAGAGACCGTATTGAGCTTATTACGCATGGTCTAAGACTGGGAGTTTTCTGCTCTGTACAGAGGGTCATTTAAGTGTTGGTTACATGAAGAATGATTGGAAGCTTCATAAATATCCCTTATAGTATCAAATCTAATCTCGACTGCCATCAATCTACAATAACTTGCACTCCATTAGTCTTAATGAACTTCATCTACCCAACACTTTCCTCTCTAGTTTCCATTGTATGCCACCAACAACAACCAGAAACAACTGACCAGAAATTGTTTTATAAAAAGGTGAAAATTATTAAACTCTCTCTCTGCATATGTTAGATTTGCAAATAATGCATATGTTTGCAGTTTCACAGACAACTTGCCTTCTCTAAGGATATTCTAATAGTGGCACTAATAATGTTATCTTGAATGTACCTGCGCTGCAAAGTGAGTTTTTAAATCTCAAACAATTATGTAGGCCTCATTGTGCGATTCAGCAAAAACATTTAACAGTAATGCTTTAACTTTGTAAAGAAGGAGAACAATATACATCTCAGGCACAGTTAAAAAGGTATAAACACATGTTATGTTTCCCTTGTCTTGCACAAAATGGGACAGGGAAAAGGTTTAATGACAATTGGGTGATTTTAAAACTTAGCAGAAAGATATTATTAACATACAAAGTACCTTCATGCTGATGGTTTCACAGAAAAACAGCTTAAGAGGATGTATTTTGGCAACAATAGAGGTGAGTATGTGCCACTACTGAATGAAATTAGATGATTATACAATATAATCATATATTACATTTGCATGTTTGGTATGTAATAATAATGTGAAATATAAGGATTTTGAAGTGTTGGTCTAATTTGTGCAACGCTTAATAATCATTTTTAAAAAGCTAAATACATTGAATGTGAATGGTTTCTGACATGGTTCTTCATCTCCATTGTTGAATGTAAACAAGAATGGACTTTTATAACAAGCTTGATCCTCTAAATGATTGTGATGGAGCGGACTGTGGTACAAGGTACAAATATATGTGTTATCAAGACAAGGAGGTTTAATTTTCTGTGGGCAAGGGCACATAAAAGGAAACAATACGTTGATCCCTGGAGCTGTGTGGAAGTCCCTCAGTCCATGCTGATGAAAAACCCCAAGGGTTGACTCTCCTCTATATTTAATACAACTTGTTAAGCTTGCAATATCATTAGGGATAAAGGAAATCCAATCTGACAGCTTTCATCGAGCTTGTCTTTTAGAGATATGGAATCTATGCTCGTGTTCCTTCACAATAGAAACATTGGTTCATTTCCTGTCTACATGGATGAGCTGCCCAATTTTACGCCACCCTTTGAAGGTAATTTTACATTGCATAGGCCTCTCTGATATCAACTCTGTATGCATTATTTACAGAGAAAAAAGGGGGGCAGGGCAGGTCTATCAAAAAGCTCCTTGCCCCAGGTAATTATCCAGAAGTCTTAGTCCAGCCCCGTTGATGAAATGTGCTCATGTTTATGCACGAGGGGGATTACACATTCAAACAGTCGGACCACTATTTCACTTCCTCACTGTATAATTATAAACGGATTAGACTGCATTCTAAATGCAAAGACACCCCTTATTTTTGAACCATATTATGTTTCAAATAATATTGCCCAGATGAATGCATGTGCTCTTCTTATCTCTGGTTATTGTATTTGACAGAAAAAAAACAACAAAGTGTTTTTGAGTGTAGAAACCGACATAGTAAGACAATCATTTCTATTTCAAATCCATTGAGCTTTAGAGTGTTAAAGTCATAATGGGCTGCAGGCAATGAGAGGAAAGACATGGTGAATTAATTAGCCTGGCAAATAGAGAGGCGCCCTGTATTGACCCCTCAGTGGTTCCCCCTCCGCCTCTCTGCCAGCCACACAAATCAGCAGTGTCACTAATTAAGAAATACCAGTTCAGATTGTGTCATTAGCTCGCATGGTTTTTCATACCATTGCTACGCTGACGACACAATACATTTAGTCTTTTCCCCATTCAGAAACCCAGGTCGTCGCACGCATCTCTGCTTATCTAGCTGACATCTCTCAGTGGATGTCTGCTCACCACCTCAAGCTCAACCTTGACAAGACTGGACTGCTTTTCCTTCTGGGAAAAAATTGTCCAACTCTTGACCTAACAATCAACATCGGCACCTCTGTTGTTTCCCCGACTCAGACAGCAAGGAATCTGGGTGTGACCCTAGATAACAACATGTCCTTCACTGCAAACATCGCTGCTACAACCCACTGCAGCCCCTCCTGACACAGAAAGCGACGCAGCTTCTGGTCCAGGCTCTCGTCATCTCACGCCTAGACTACTGCAACTCCCTCCTGGCTGGTCTACCTGCATGTGCCATCCAACCTCTGCAGCTCATCCAGAATGCAGCAGCTCGTCTGGTCTTCAACCTTCCTAAATGTTCTGCTCCTCCGCTCCCTTCACTGGCTTCCAGTGACTGCTAGAATCCACTTCAAGACACTGGTACTTGCGTACCATGCTGTGAATGGTTCTGGCCCTTCCTACATCCAGGACATGGTTAAACTGTACACCCCAGCACGTGCACTCCACTCTGCATCAGTCAAACGGCTCGCTGCACCCACACTGCGAGGGGGACCCAAGTTCCCATCTGCAAAAGCACGTCGGTTTGCTATCCTGGCTCCAAAATGGTGGAATGAGCTCCCCATTGACATCAGGGCTGCGTCTCACTTTGGTTATTCCTCATTTCCTGGCTCCTCGGTCTCAGTATCACCGGAAGTTGATTTGTCTGTGCCATCTTGAGTAGCGTCCCAGTGGCCTTATTTGTGCCGGAGGACCGAGGATCGAGGAGCGATAACGGAGGAGCGATAGTCGAGGAACTACCGAACCATCCTCCGGTGAAATCCTCAGACAGTCGCCCCGCCCCCTTACTGTGTATCGCTCACTGATTGGACGATGCAGTGCATGCACTGATCTATTGCTTCTTGACATGAGAGCAGTTTCCCAGTGGAGTGAAGAAAACACATGAAACTCACGAGAGTCACTCCTCAGTCTATACTGTGTTTTGTTTCAATTAATGTATCATTTTGTTACAAATATGTGATATATCTGAACAACAAAGTGGTCAAAACATTTTTTTCATTTATTGTCATTTCCATTCAGTCAGTCATTAAGTGCTATTTAAATGTTAATTTGCTACATATCCACACAAACAAACAAAGTGTGCAATCCAATGAATGTTAATCTAACTGGGTTTTGATAGATAACATATCTCTTTTTGTTATCTCAATAATTGTAATTCTTTTGTGCACTCTAATCAATATCAATCAAACTATTGTTAGTTTATACATTTTAAGAATGGCGTTTTTCTTTTTTGAGAATGAGTTCTTATTTTATTCAATATATTTGGGTCTACAACAGATGATACAAATGTTTGTCGGTAAATGTGTGGCGGGGGTGTTTGTGAAAATAACGGGGAAGGAGTTGGCTGCTGTCAGACGATCAGCTGTGCGGAGTCATCACAAACGGACGTCGCTTCACGTGACGCTCCGGAGGAAAGGACGTCCCATTGCTCTTAAAACTCATTTCTCTCCATGCTTCCCTGGTGGGAGGGACTAAATGCAGGGAAACAACGCAAGTGAGGGACGCAAGGAATTCATTTAACCGAAGTGAGATGCAGCCCAGGACAGCTGAAAGCTTACACATCTTCCGGCACAGACTAAAAACTCATCTCTTTCGACTCCACTTCGAGCAATAAAATTACTAACAAAGCACTTATATACTAACTAAAGCACTCATATACTAACAAAGCACTTATATACCAACTAAAGCACTTATATACTAACAAAGCACTTATATACCAACAAAGGACTGGCTTATCTAAAGCCTGTTGAGTATCACTTAAAATGGTTTGGCTCTATTAAACCTAATGTACTTATATGATTCCGTTTTCTTCAAGTTTGTATCTTCTTGGTCGAATGCACTTATTGTAAGTCGCTTTGAATAAAAGCATCAGCTAAATGCAACGTAATGTATGTAATGTAATGTGTCCTTTGTAACTTGCATCAGGCAAACCCCTGAATTAAAAGAGGAAATGGTGTACACTCACTAAGTGACTTAATGAGCACTGTCTATCTTCTCGTTTGAAGACTGAACTTCTTGTTCCGTTTGCTTTTTTGAATGTTCTGGTCTGTTTTGGAGTAGATTGTCACTATACAGTAAGCTTTTTTTTCATCAAAGAATAGCATACACAAAGGTATAATATTGTGTTATACACAGATGCAGACACACACACATCTATAATCACATCACCAGTGGAGCAGAGGGTGATAATAAAAGCTGGTAATCCATGTGGTGCTTACACATCCATATGGAGTTCAAAGGTGACACAATAGTTGGAGCTAGAGCAGCCTCTGACTGAAAGATTCATACATTTTCTGACAAATGCAGAGTGTGCCTCTATGTTGATTGTATTTTTTATATTTAGGTTTAGATTTGGAACAGAATGTAAAATACTTGCCTATGCCTAAAACTGAAGTATGTAGCTGCAGTATTCAGAATCTATAATAAATAAGGTGTAAGTATTTTGACTAGGGATGTAACGATATATCGAATATCGCGATAAATAGATGTCTCAATACCGTCGTGAGACTGAGAAAATATACCGCAATTTTTTTTTTTTTAACCTTTATTTAACCAGATGGTCCCATTGAGATAATCGATCTCTTTTTCAAGGGGGACCTGTCCAACATGGCAACAAGTAGGTTATAACTTGAACATACAACAACAGATAACACAAAAGGACATCGTATTCACAGGGCTACATGTACATACCTAGAGACATTGACAAGTACCAACTGTATATTTATATCTCGCCCTGTCAATAAGCCTCACCTTCTTGGCAACAACTGTATTGTTTTTGAAGTGGTGGAGAGACAATGCACAGTTTTACCACTGCTGTCACCCATGGCCAAAGCATATCTCTCTGTCCCAGCAACATCAGTACCAAGCAAGAGAGTTTTTTCCACAGCAGGGGATATTGTAAACGCCCAAACATCCCAGCTTCTACCTGGAGATGTGGACATGCTCATATTCCTAAAAGATAACCTTGATGATGCTGAGTGAGTGAGTTAGTGAGTTAGAGTTGAGTTACTTGAAAAACTAAAGTGAAACTTGATTTATTCTATTGCAGGGTCTGATTATTATATTTTTGACACTTTAAAATACTACTATCCTACTAAAATGCTGTACAAATCAGATTCATAATTTAATAAAGAAAAAAAAATTCACATTTATTTTCCTTTATTTTTCAATATCGCGCTAAATATCGTACCGTGGACTTTTTATCGCGATATTATCGTACCGTGAGTTTTGGGTATCGTTACATCCCTAATTTTGACTCTACCATAGTAATGACATTCTGTTCCTAAAGCAGGGTATTATGCACATCATCTTGCATTTGTTCAACATAATGTACATTTTGCTTATAAAAAAAAGTATCCTTACAACTAATACTGAGTTTAATCCATTTACTCTATTCGATTAAATTAATTCATAACATATTGCATTCAGGAAATAATGAACAATGTCCATAAGTCTTTAACAAATGCTGGTTTCCCCTGTAAACATATAAATACATACATAAAGATTCAGGGAATGTATCTCAACAGAAGTTATGCTGAAATTTTAATGCACATACAGTGCTTTGCCAAAAGTTTAGTTGCTATTGTGCATTAAGCCAAACCATCAGTTCTTTGGTTCTTTATCCTTTAATCAGGGAGAAGTCCCGCAGCACAATGCCGTAATGCTTGCAGACGGGCAATATTACAGCTAAGGGAGCCCTCCAGCACATTAGAGAGGTGGAGGTTGAGAGAACAGGCCCTAGTCATTCCTACAATAAGGAAGAGTCACACCAGAGACAGAAACAATAACTGCACTTCCTCTACAATGGTGCCCCCATGCACCCAAATGCAGAAAAATGACAGGCGGTGACGTTCCCCGCTGCATTACTTTTGAGTTACGGAGGTGATTTGCAATTCAAAGAGTCTGAGGAGTGCTGACCACAACACTACCGCCTCCACGGGCCTTCTGAGGCAAATAAGACCTGGGGCAATTTGCAGATCCTTTTGCTTGGAAACACACTTTTAGGCCAAGTCATGTAAAATAAAAATATGATAAATACCTAAACTAATGAGGTCAAATTTTGTTTTCTGAACTAAAAATAGGCAGGTGTTAGGAGTTAACTTTGTCAAGGCTACCTTTTCTTGGAGCAACTTCGATAGAGTTGGCCTTGACAATGTTGCACAGTAGCTTAGATGCTTCACTTGCAAATTAATGCTTTGCATATCTGCTTGACTGGTAAAATCCCCAGTAAAAGCTTACTTATGAAAGCTGCATACAATGTTTAGATTTGCATTAGTTAGAAGCAAGTAGAATTCAAAAAGAAAACCTGTCAATAAGCATTTTATTCATTCAGAATAAAAAACATGTTATTTGAAAACTTTTTCAATTATGACTGCCACAATCTAAAAACGTCTTACCTGAACTATTAATCATAGAGTGTGAATGCTATGCTGCCATATGGAGGAGCAGCATGTGAAGAGCACCAAACTTGCTGATCCTCTGTAACAGGGCCCAATTAATCTTGCCGGCTGCATCATACACAGGTCTGTAGTGTGCTGTGCTGTGCCCCAGCCACAGAGAAATACTAGGACTGTATTTGGCCCAGTAGCATGTCTGGTCAGAAACAGGAGAACTCAAAGCACCTGTGATTAATGATGGAGAGTTAAACTACCATAGCAGGTCCAAAGTAAAAAAACAATCTGGTTGAAGTCAACAAAACAGTTGGCATAAACAGGCATGGTTGACAATCGAGGTGCAAGCTCACATGCTTACCCAAAGCAATCAAATCGTCCTTGTCCCCTTGAAAATGTGTAAGGTTCATTCAATTGAGCCAGTGTAAAACAAGGTATCACTGAATACAAATTCAAATTACTTTCATAACAATGAGGTACCAAGGAATGCACAAAAACAAGCTTACAGGAAAACACAATTACATTTTACATTATAAAAATGTTATAGAATACTACAAAGAAAATGCCACCGAAAGCAGCTCCTAAAATACTGGTTCATAAAAGCATATCAATGGCATTAGATATGCAAATGCTTAACCTGACCTGATCTCATTACAAATTAAATATAATCATGTCTCTCAGACCTTTGATATGACCCAAAACGAGGGACTATGCTAATCCTTAACAGCACGGAAACATCACTTACAAGGTGAAAGCAAAGGAACCCTAATTGGACAGGACTGATATCAGATGTTAATATACGTACAATTAGTTATTGGTAACCTTAATGTTATCACTACTAATCAGATTGATCCAGACAGATGTTGATTCTCTAAATAATTTGTGGATAACCAAGTGTTTGTACCAACCAGAAGTTTGATTGAAAAAAAATCTCATGTGACTACCAGTAAAATCAATAAATTGAAAGATGTATTGACCTCAGCAATGTGAGAAGGCAAAAGGCACTTTCTCATGCAAAAGAATCAATCAGCACTTTAAGGAGAATCCATGTTGACTGATCACTTACTGCTTGGCTCAAGGTGAAGAGCCCAATTTTTTGTAAACCCCAGATGCGAGTACAGGATTTAGAGTTGGCCCGAAGATGGATTTGTTTTAGATTTGTTACAGACCCACACTGACCATACATTAGTTCATTTCCAAAAAGGCTATCAGTGCCAGACTTAATTGAATACAAAAAACACATTCATTTGGAAAGTGTTGTAATACATAGGCAGACAAGAGACACGAGACAAGAGAGTCTGTCATTAACTCAAACGGTTGGCTCATTGCAGCAGAGTTGCAGCACACTTTTAAAACCTCACCATGACATCTCTTGACACCAACTGAACTTCGGAGTTTTGCTTTAGTGTTATGGGGTCTTTCAAGGGCCAATACGTCAATTAGATTAAAATGATGGATATCTCAACTAAATTTGATTTAGGTACATTTAGGTCTTGTGTTTTTGATTTATTATCCTTATTATTGGTGTAACACATTGGAATCAAAGCAAGGCTTCTTTGCTTAATCATATAGCCTATGTAGTAAAAAGGAAATGTTATAAACTCAGATATTTAGACATCTTTAAAACTAACAGTGGTGTTGGAAAACATTTAGCATTTTCTTAAAGAGAGTAGCTAAGAGCTGAATCCTTATGACTCATTCCAATACAAATGCATTGTCCTTCTCCAACAGGTGCAGAATGGGATGAGATAAAGAATCGTTGCACTTGTCAGCAAGATGTCAGAGGGCCATTTCAACGTTGAATGACAGAGAACAAATACTGTGTGCAAAAATACCTCATGCAGATGCTGTCGAGACGACTGGCCGTTGCTCTTACTTGTTTTACTCACAGTAATTGACTGACAGGGATGTATTCAGTTATTCCAAGCTGATGTTTACATGTACACAATGATGCATTCACTGTCAATACCGCAAGTGTTGTGATGTTTCAACGTGAACAACAATGTGACGGTGAGATGCAAAAATGTACACCAAACTAAAATGTGCTTAAAACGGGCTATATTCAGCTCTGTGATGTCAAACTCAGACTCAAACAGGCGTTAGTAATTCATATTTGTGACATGCCATAGACAATATTCAAATGCAATAATTAATTTAAACAATTTAATGCAGTTTGGGCAATATTTAAGACTGGATTATGAAATAAACAACATCAAAATGCCTATTTAGCTTTATTTGTTTGGTTGTGTATGTATGTGTGACAGTGTGAGTGTGTGCTTGAGGTGAAAACAGAGTGAATGCATATATGTTTTCAAGCAAATGATGGGAAAAAACTGAGTAAATGCAAAGGCACAGGAAAAGAAACCCGTTTTGAGGAAGAAAAAGGCTACTTTAAAGTTCCTGGCAGCTTGAAATAAGCAAGTGAACCACGTAACGGTAGATAATTATCACAACATGTATAGCATTCAGCAACTCAGCATCTCATTATAGTCCAGCACATATTTTGTTTAAAGTCACTTTGATTGTGTTTGACTTGCGCAATAACCAAGCCTTTTGGACCAGAGTCTATCTGTGTTTGCCTATAACTCAAACCAACGCAGCGCACGCTCGATGCAGCATCTGGCTTTCACATTACATTTGAGGCAGAGTTTTGAGGAGCCTCTGAAATGTGTTGGAATTAAATTAAAACGTGCACACAGCCTGGGTAAACTGGACATTTTCCAAGAGTGCATTTCACACACCATAAACATTACAGAAATCTTTAAACATATAACCTGAAAGGGCACTGCTGAGTGTCTTAGATTCGTCGGGCAGCGTTTAAAAATCTCCCGAATAATAACAAGCTGTTTTGCATTTGAAAGAAAGAAGGAGGCACAAAATTCCTTACAATTTATGGTTCTCGAAATCAAAAGTTTTCTTTTTTTCACATCTTAATATTTCACATTCACTTCAGAATAGCTTTAGATGTGAGGGAGGTATCAGTGTGGGTGTATAGGAATTCATTACTGTAAATAATGACTGCAGAGATTAAAATCAACATTGAAAAAAAAAGTTATATTTGCATAACAGTAATCAAGATGTAAATGTGAAATAATTAATCTTACATCCCTTTCGACTCTAGAATGTATTAAATGACTATTGTCAAAATCTTTCCTTTCAATTAAAACCATGTAACACACATGTTTGTACATATTGTATGCTGTCCTTGTTTTAAAAAAGGAAATGAAATGATTGAAGTATGGAGGGGAAGGAAAACAGGATTGGCATCACAGCTTCCACAATATCCCTGTAGGTGTTCAAAGTCAATGCATTCATAAAAGGAGCAAACAAGAAGCAGCTTTGAACCACAAAAAGAAAGGTATTTCTCAAGCAGTGCTTCTTATACAGGACCCAGACTGCTTGGAAATCCTTTTAGCCGAACCCAATGCAATATGTTACTCGACAGGTTCACATATCGTTTGGCCTCTGCCAAATCCTGAAAAAACTGTTACTAAGCCCCAAAATCTATGTCAAATAACCACCATCTGTACCAGAGCCGACTTACAGTAACACCAATGTCTCGTTAGCAGCTTAAGCAAAACTACTGCACGATTTGGAAACAGATATGATTATATAACATAATACAATAACAAATCTGGTTAAAGCCAACAGGAGGGACAGAGAACCCATTGAGAGTTTCAACCTCTTCTTATTATTCCTCTCCAAATCTAATCCTGTCAGAAAATAAACTACATAAATGTGTCTAATAGGATTATTGCCAGAGAAAATATGTTGGTGAGAAGAGGGATAGAGACATAGGGGAGAGAGAGTGGGGCGAGCGATATAAACGGGGTAGCTTTTCCACTTTCAAACACTCTAAAGAAAGCATGAATAGGGGGTCAAAACTTGAGAAGGACTACACATTTCCCAAACTGTGGCTCAGGGCTAATTCCTTCTGGCCCAATGCTGAGTGGTGGGTTTTGGCTTCAAGCAGCAGTCAGTTTATTTAGTAGGTCTCTGAAACATTCCTCAAGTCTCAGCTGAAGCCCAACAATGAGATGTCTGGTCACCAATTGACCTCTGTCCTTTATTTTCAATGTAGATAAAATATTATAAAATTATAAAAATCTGGGTGTTCCCATTGCACAACGTTTTTCCAAATGGTTTGAAAAAAATAAGCGTATTTCATTACATGAACTGCCAATGTGTTCTTCAATTGTTGCCATTCACCATTAGCACTGGTCTAACTCTGGTTATACTATGTTTGCTTTGGCGTTGAACATGCTTCTCCCCACAAGGTTATAAGGCTCAGTGGAGGGATCTAGATTTGCTGACATCCACAAACAAAAGGCAGCAGTCAAATGTTCACAAACTGGCACAAAGGAAAGAACCCTGAAGATGAGAGCAAATTATTAAAAGTTATAGAAAAGGACTACCATTATTCCACCGCTTTGCATGAGAAGATAAATTATTCCAGTAAAAGCACATCCTCACAGGACCCTTTAACAGGCCCTCCCCTTTAATTGACTATTGCTCTGGGATAAATGGTGCTGTGCCTCCTCAGGACCACCTACCCAGCAGGAGAATCAGGTCATGCACCTGGAAATGGTCAGAGCCACAAACACTAACAAACTGCAGGTGATTAGGAGTGGCTATTACTCAGGAACTCAGCCCACACAGAGCCAGACAAAGGTGGACATAGGGAACGGGGCACACTGTGAGAGGAGGGAGGGACTACACACATCAGAAGGGAGGAATTGCGAATATAAGCAAAGAACCAAATCCAAACACAAACACAGGTGCTGGGAAACACACCCCGATTGACACCTAAAATATTTGGCATATCTGTATTTTCTGTATCCCCTCTGGCTGGCTTTCGAATACATGTACCCTGTGATTTGTTTCCAAGATGCTGTAATGACAATAATCATTAGTTGCAGGCCTATGTATTTAAAAAATATTGATGAAAACCAATAACATTAAACAAATAATAATGAACACACAAATACAAATGTAGACAACAAATTATGTTAAGCTTAAACTGAAATAAGCAAAGACACATACATATATAATTATACCTACTGATATACATCGTTTGTGTATAGACAGATACAGTATAATGTCCTGAATATGTCTTCCAATCGAAGGGGAGTGCATTTGACTTACTGAGTTTGATTATATTTTCTCTCACTATATATAACTGGCCTTGCTGTTTGTGAATAAACCCAGAATGTGTCTGCCAAAAGGAGAAAACCATTACACAAAAGTGAAGCATCTGCTTGACTAGCTGACTGCTATTTAAGCAGCATTTGGTATATGGACAACATCAGTAATGATCTTTAAAGAACAAATCAGGGAGACATAACAGCCAGTTATCCCTGGCACTTGTACAAAGAATCATATAAGAATCAATCAAAATACATATTAGAGTATTAAAAGATCCTTTGGTCCCGGTGTGGTTTATGTTCTGCTAGACATTATTAAGCTGTAAAACTTCTAGGAAGCACTGTCTTTCAGTGTTTGGACAGCAGACAAACATCCTCCCAGTTGTTTGTACTGTAAATCACATTATGTTCCACAACACCCTCCAACAAACCTGCCGTCTACCAACACCTCCTACTGTGACACATTAATTATAACTTCCTGTATACAGCCTATCCCAAGCCATGAATACGTAATGCCCCAAAATGAGTCATATTCACATAGCAGACGCCCAGCAGTGAATAAATACAGCCTATCCATCACACGCTGCCCAGTGAAAAATTATTGGAAGGCCCACAGAGGCAGACAGGAGGCTGGGCCTAGCCCACAGGAAGAGTGGAAATAATTATACTTTATCTTTTAAAAAGGGAAAATGCAACAGCCATCACATCCCAACTATGCCCTCTATGCCAAATAAGAGCTGGGAACTGACAGACTCAATGCAACAACATGTCATGATCAGAGCAGTTAACAAGCAGGTGCTCTTTTAAATTCTGACTTCATATCATTTCAGCACAAACAAGGTTCTCACATGGGCTCTGACTTGATTTTCCTCATTCCTCAAAGCCATCTCTGTCTTTCCTAAGGATGGTGAAAAATGGTGTGGAAACTGGCAGGTCATTCATCTCTTTTGTCCCAGTGGGTGGTGTTGGCTACAGGTTGACTAATGGTCCTGTTGAAATGCTTCGGATATCTGAGTAATGCCAAGCTATAAAAGCTAAGCTGACTACAGAGTTAACTAATCTGAAATCTACTGGTTGTTTTCCCGTGATAAGAGCTGATGGAGTTTGACAAAAAGGTAAATGTCAGTAAGGAGACTTAGCTCAGAGAGGGTTGGATCTTGGCAGTCATTTAGAGCTTAAAGGTCATACATATTTAGCAAGCTGAGACAATGCATAAAAAGTAACACAAAAAATAACAGCTGTTATTTCAGCAGCTCGGGTCATGTCCAGGTCATAGCTGCAAGTTGTACAAATTAAAAGAGCTAGCTTAATAAATGATTGATTAATTACCTACCACTAAAAGCTATCATGTTATTCTCTAGAGCCCTCCATCGTCGCTTCCAGTCATCCCGGTTCTCCATACATCTGGTCAGTTCACCATCCGCTGTGATGTTCCTGCGGACTTCTGCTGGAAGTATAGGATTTGACTTTGTTCTTCATGGTTGGCTTTACTATGCTGATTAAGGACTGGGGGGCGCAACTCCTCTCAGTCCTGGTTTTAGTTCAGAGTGTCCTTCTCCCAGATGGGTTGCCTTCCATGGCAATGAGCCCCATCTGCCCCTGCTATTTGCCCATAGCTGGGGAGCAGTTTTAGGGAACGGTGCCTTGCTCAGGGACACCTCGGTAGCACTTGGTCCTTCCGGGACTTGAACTGGTGACCTTCCAGTTGCCAAGCCAAGTCCCTATGGAATTCGCCACCACCGCCCACAAATTATTGTTGTTATTGGCTGCCAGAAACAGGTGATCACAAATCAAAACTGAATTTTGAAGCTGTAATTGTGTATTACTTTAGTTATTTGAACTTGATAAAGAATAATCTTTTGCAAAGGGATTACAAATATTTAGTTTTGATAAGGGGTTTTCATACTGTAATTTGTTTGTCAAAATGCTAATGAAGCCCATAGACATTGGCTGTTTTCCCCAAGTTATTCTTTCCCTACTGGAGGAAAAACCATGGTTCTTTGTTTGCAGTTATCTTAGCAGTAAAAAGTTAAATGAATGAAATGCCTGAACTGACAAATCTCAAAAGAAAAGCAGAACAGAAGAAGGAATGACAGAAGCAGGCCAGAAAGAAAGTAAGGAGAGGTAAATACAGGATCGATGCTGCGTCTAAAAATCCACTTCCCATCCCTCCTTACACTCTGAACAGCCCCCCCAGCCTGACCTCCCCTTCAGTTATTGCTCCTTCTGCTCCTCATGTCTGTTAAGTCAGCATGACATTTTATGATGCCTGGATATTAAAAAGCAGTTTCTATTATGTGTATGAGGGAAGTGGAAACAGCTATGCTCATGTTAGGTAATTAGGGGAAGCAGGCGAGGGGGTATTTATGAATGCTGGGGAAAGCTAGGGGGAGACCAGGGGAATTGGTGTGTAATGTCCTGCTGTCAGTAACAGTTTTCTGTTTAACTCTATACTGAACACTGTTAAAAAGGTGGATATCGTTCTGAATCTCATTTGTGATCCATGAATCATCTGAATCATTTGGTTCATTTGTCCTTTGTGACACATCCAAGTGAACAATGCCAATTGTAGCAATAATGAAGGAACTGTTAGAAAACAAGGCCATGGCAGGCGAGATTATGATCAGACTGCGTAGGGCGTAGGGCGTTCAAGCTTTTTTCTTAAAATGTGTATTACAACCATGAACATTCAGCAAAGTTATGTCTTGGACCTTATTTTTCATTGTATATAGCTTGTTATATTCCTGCTGATGGATTAGCATTGTATTCATATCTGATTGGTTTTGATCTCTATTTAGAATCCCCAGGATCATTTTTAACATAGATAGCATGGCACTGTTAGCAACAACGTTCACAGATTTCCTCAGCAGATATGCTATAAAACCACTTTGCGTTCTACCATGATGTGGTCAGTTACTGATACTCGCTTGAGGACTTTGATCAGCTGACCACAAACTGTGAAAATAACTTGTTTTCTTCAAGTTATAATAATAAGTACATTTGACCTGATTTGAAAGTAGATACACTCTGTGTTACAGCTACATAAGAAGATACATTTCCTTTGAATAGAGAGTTCGGGGAAATAGTTGTGGATCTACGTTTAGTTTTTCAGTTGTTCTCTGTTGCCCATGTCCAGATCAAACACTCAAACACACACAGTGTGAACTGCATCTATTCCCTTGTACAGTGGGTTGTGGCTTTTGGCTTGTGCAGCTGTACTGTATCTTGCCTTTTTCTGTTCAAAAACATTAAACAATATTTCCAGCCAGCTCTCCAGGCCCCCAGCTCAATAACAATTTGAGGCTGTGAGAGAAGTGAGTGGAGGTAGTTCAGACACCTCAGGGCCTTGGGGGCTGCTCTGGGCTCTCCCTGGAACCACAAACCAGCACAGGTCACACACAAGTTTGTTGCTTTTCGTTTTCTCCACAGCTCAGGGACAAAATGAAGCCTTAACCTCGTAATCTACCCAACGTGTCCCCCGGTAGCACTTCTGGATTTAGAGCTGGGAAATTACACTTCAGGCCTGAGAGGTGAGGAAGGGGAGATGTGATTTTGAGCATAGCCGATGAAACATGGCAGTTTGGATCACAGAACCACAACAGCAGGTAAATATTTCACTTTTCATGACTATACGTCCAAACATGATTTTCTTTATAGCATCAATAATTGAAACAGGCAGTTACACGTTCAAGTAAAGAAGATATCAACATCTGTATTTATATTTAATATGATTTTATCTTTGGTGGTTTTGGTTTGAGAGCTATGGAGGGATATAATGTGACAGCATTCTCTCTGCCACCTGTCACTGTGTGGCTTTAGGGGGAAAATCCGTACCCAGCTTCTCCCCAAAGTCGGCTCAGGCCATCCAGCCCACTCTGTCTGCTGCACAATCACTCCTCTGTTCCTGAGTCAGGGTGGGTCCCGCTCCTTCCACCCACATTACTGTGAAAACAACCCAATCTCAAACACACTCTTACTCAAGCATATGCATGTGTAAATACACACACACACACACACACTCCTGGACCCACTTCAAAACCCAATGCCCACCGCAGTGCAGCAGGACCTATGGGAAACCTAACCCCATTCCTGCCACTTGCCATTATACTCCTGCCTGTCCGCTTCATTGAAAACATGTGTGAGTGTGCGCTCGTGTGCTTGGCACATATGTAAATGTGAGTCTGCCGGGGTATTCCTACTGTAACTTTTGTGTGACTGAACACAGACCCTGACGACGTTGTTAGGATACACTATTCCTGCTTTTTCACGCCTTCACTTCTAGCCTTGATCTTTGCACATCACTCAGGTATACGTGAGCAACCAGTCAGAAAGATCTAACAATGCAAGGGCATGAATATTTATAAGAAACATTTAGTAACCCTCATAGCCTCTTTTCACATAAAGCATCCCGTCACATAAAAATCTCATGTCTGAGTAAGTGCACAGGTAACCCTAACCCTAAGTCAAAATGGCAACCTAGGAGCCTAATGTAATGTTAAGGGAGACAGATTTGGTTGCAACTTCTTTAATATCTATAGTTGCTTTCTCTGCTCTTACATCCTAATACATAGACAACATGCTCCACTTTTTCAAGACAAAAACATACATGATAACATTTCAACATTTCACTTTTTAAGTGGTTGCCACGCAGACTCGCAATTTCTCCTTCAGGTAGTGCTGTGACTGGTTCTAGGTCAGTTGTAAAAGAAAAAAATATACCTGCACCTGTATACCGACAGCAATGTTACATTTTATAATGTCATCAGCAAAGGGCTATAGAACCACGCAGCTTGTCAACAGAAAACAAAATAGCTTCAATGTGTCGGTGTCTTTTCCGGTGGTCACATGATTCATAGTCCTACTTGGCCACAGCTTAACACCTCTGCCACAATATGGCAATCACCAAGTGTAAAACTCCCGTGTACTCCCTTTTGAATGTGATGACACAGGGGGATCCTCCTAATGTATAATGATGAAAATGTTCTGCCCCTGTGACAAGGCAGTCTTTGCTTCAGAGTAAAACACCCATGAGCCAACATATGGTTCAGTGTATTCCAGCTAACACTGACGTATAAAGAGGAGGCCCGTCCAAACCACTTAAATAGATCTTCAGAGATAGAGAGCTTTCCCTCAGCTGTATGCGCTCCTAAAGAAATGAAAATAGAGTGAATGTTCATTTATGTGTGTGGTAAAAAGCTAGACATATAAGCATAAGGGTGGGCCAATACTTCTAACTTAGACCACACACATGCACACACAAACAATCATGCCAACATACATGCATGAATACACACACACTAACAGACACTCTCATCTAAACACATTTAAGCAACCAAATGACAACCACTGGCCAAGAAACACAGGCCTGCACTGTTGCTGTATTCCCTTGCAGCTAAAGAGAGAGCAAACGAGCCTCAACATTTTCCACGGCTGGGTGCACTAGTTAAACGCTCTCAGAAGTGATGTCTCTTTGATGAGCTGTGGAAAGTGATATAATAATCACACTGGCGCATGTTTGCCAGAGTACTTGCCCATACTGCCCCGCTAGCTCAATGCCTCAAGGGGAGGCTCCAAATAAACAGATCCCATTTCTAAAAAGGCAGACTGGTAATGAGGAGTCAAGCCCTGGCAGATCAACGCTCTCCCCATTACCAGCACTCTCCCACTAAAGCGTTGGTCCTGTTAACATTCCTCACTCACGACAGCAGTGTAGTTGCTGCTCGAGTCAGGATGAGAGTTTATACAGCCACCTAGCAAGGCCGTCCATCTCTATGAGAGCACACTGTAGGGCTTTGTGTCACTGGAACTTGGAGACGGACAGACGAAGAGACAGATAGAAAAACAGAGGCTCTCGCTGGCAAACACACACACACACACACACACACACACACACACACACACACACACA
>CALSBZ010046709.1:1685218-1701988 GCA_943591055.1 Gobionotothen gibberifrons
CTGCGTCTCCCTTTGTCCTGTGCCAGTTCGTCTTGTCTCGTCATGCCTGCCAGTCATTCCTTGATCCTGTTAAGTATATTTTTGATAGTCCATGAAGATGTTTTTGTTTAGAGTTTTGATCCTCCAAGTGAGCGTTTTGTGTTTTGACCTTAATTAAAAGACCTTGTTAATCTGACCTGTTTCTGGTGTTGTGCGTTTGGGTCCTGAGCCTTGTGACATTCCTAACAGTACGAACTGGCCCTGAAAGACAATCTATGACGGATTACATTGACTCATCTCTGAAGGCGGGCCTCATTCGTCCATCGTCATCTCCTGCTGGCGCCGGATTCTTCTTTGTGGGTAAAAAAGACGGATCCCTCTGTCTCATTCCTGGGCTTCATCATTGCTCCGGACCAGGTCAAGATGGATCCAAGCAAGGTCAGTGCTGTCGCAAATTGGCCCACACCCACCAACAGGAAGAAGGTACAGCAATTTCTCGGTTTTGCTAACTTCTACAGACGCTTCATAAGACATTTTAGCTCCATAGCTGCACCTCTCCATGCACTCACCTCAACCCATGTTCAGTTTTTGTGGACTCTACAGGCCGACAAAGCTTTCCAGGAATTGAAAAGACTGTTTACCTCTGCTCCTGTTCTCATCACTCCTGATCCACTACGGCAGTTCGTGGTGGAGGTGGATGCATCCAATGATGGAGTTGGGGCTGTGTTGTCACAACGTTCAGCCAAGGACAGCAAACTTCACCCATGTGCATTTCTGTCACGTAAGTTTACACCTGCTGAACGCAACTATGATGTAGGTAACAGAGAACTTTTGGCAGTTAAAACAGCGCTTGAGGAATGGAGACACTTTCTGGAGGGGTCAGAGCAACCATTCATAGTCTGGACGGATCATAAAAATCTTGAGTACATCCGAAAAGCTAAGAGACTGAACTCACGTCAGGCAAGATGGGCTTTGTTCTTCACCCGTTTTAACTTTTCCTTGTCATTTAGACCCGGTTCACAAAATGCCAAGCCAGATGCACTTTCTCGTGTTTTTGATCCTGAACCCTCGGCCAAGGAACCAAAGCCCATCCTTCCACTAAACTGTGTGGTTGGAGCGGTAACTTGGCCAATAGAAACAGAGGTGAAACGAGCTAATGGTGAGAGCCAGACACCTAGGGGTTGCTCCCCAAATAGGTTGTTTGTTCCTCAATCTGTGCATCCTCAGGTCATTCAATGGGCTCACACCTCGCTGCTCACCTGCCATCCTGGGGTTAAAAAAACCATGTATTTCATCAAGCAACGGTTCTGGTGGACATCTATGGAAAGGGATGTCAAGGAGTATGTGGCTGCCTGCACCATCTGCGCCAGGAATAAAACCTCTTCCAGGCCCCAGATGGGTCTGCTCAGGCCGCTGCCTATCCCCAGTCGGCCCTGGTCCGACATCTCTGTGGATTTTGTCACCGGACTGCCAGAATCCAAAGGTAACACCACCGTCCTCACGGTGGTGGATAGATTCTCTAAGATGACACATTTTATTGCTTTGCCTAAACTGCCATCGGCCAAAGAAACGGCTGAAGTTTTGTTGCACCATGTTTTTCGTCTCCACGGCTTTCCCAGGGACATCGTGTCGGACCGGGGCCCTCAGTTTGTCTCCCGTTTCTGGAGGGAGTTTTGCAGCCTCATCGGGGCCTCTGCCAGCCTCTCTTCTGGCTACCATCCCCAATCAAATGGACAAACGGAGAGACTTAATCAAGAACTGGAAACCTGCCTCCGGTGCCTGGTGTCCCAAAACCCAGCTTCTTGGAGTAAACACCTCACGTGGGTAGAATACGCCCACAACTCATTGCCTACCTCTGCCACCGGTTTGACCCCGTTCCAGTGCGTCTACGGTTATCAACCTCCCATGTTCTCCGAGACAGAGAAAGAAGTCATGGTTCCCTCAGCACACGCACTGGTCAGGCGCTGTCATGGCATTTGGACTTCGGCACGTCGGGTCCTCCTGAGGACTTCGGCCCGCATGAAGAAAGCGGCTGATCGGCATCGCCGTCCTGCACCTGTTTACAGACCGGGTCAGAAAGTGTGGTTATCCACCAGAGACTTGCCCCTGAACGTAGCCTCTAGGAAGCTGGCACCAAGATTTGTAGGCCCATTCACTGTGTCCAAGTGTATTAACCCTGTGTCTGTTCGTTTGCGCCTGCCTAGATCACTCAGAGTCCATCCAACATTCCATGTAAGCAAACTCAAGCCGGTCAAGGAAAGTAAGATGGTTCCCGCTTCCAAGCCCCCCCCTCCTCCCAGGATCATTGACGGAGGTCTGGTCTACACCGTCAAGCGTCTGCTGAATGTCAGGAAACGAGGAAGGGGTCAGCAGTTTTTAGTGGACTGGGAGGGTTATGGACCGGAAGAGCGGGAGTGGATTCCATCTAGCTTCATAGTGGACCAGAACCTGATAAAGGATTTTTACAAGAGCCATCCTGAACTCTCTGGGCCGTCCGGAGCCATCCGTAAAGGAGGGGGTACTGTGGTGTCTAGACATTTGTGTTAAGTTAATTTATTTAGTTCAGTCCTTTTGTCTTTTACTTTGTCTTGTGATTTCCTGTTTTATTTTGTAGTAACCTTTCCCTCTCGTTTCAGAGCATTCCTGCCCTTGTGTGTTTTTCCCTCCAGTGTGATTATCAGCCCCTCCCTTAATTGTTGCCACCTGTGTCCCCTTACCTAGTGTGTGTATATATAGTCTGCGTCTCCCTTTGTCCTGTGCCAGTTCGTCTTGTCTCGTCATGCCGGCCAGTCATTCCTTGATCCTGTTAAGTATATTTTTGATAGTCCATGAAGATGTTTTTGTTTAGAGTTTTGATCCTCCAAGTGAGCGTTTTGTGTTTTGACCTTAATTAAAAGACCTTGTTAATCTGACCTGTTTCTGGTGTTGTGCGTTTGGGTCCTGAGCCTTGTGACATTCCTAACAGAAATAATCTGTACTTGAACAGCACTGTAGTAGTTTGACATTAGGACTTGCTTGCTTGTCATTGTATTTTCATGTTTTTTTAAAGAAAAATGTACTTGTCCACATTGCTTGCCGAAAGGGCAGATCTGCTGGCACTAACATTGTCTCCTGCTGTGGAGAACACCCTCTCGCTAGGGACAGAGGTAGCAGTCAGATACAGCCAGGTAGCGCTTTGCTAACATGGCACTGAACTTTTTGCGAGTGTTGGAGGCTTAAATGCTAGTGGGAATTGGGTTTGCACCTCAGTCATTTTTCTTTTGGTACCGGTGATTTGGGTGATGCCTTTTCAAATGAGTGTGCAAGTTTGAAGTATTGCCAGCCACGTGATTCATTTTAGTTGAACAATGCCGACAAACAGCTTTGGTTCGGTCCACCTGTCTTTGTCCGTCATCCTTGTACGTAACTGCGAAACCAACATGTTCCCAAACCGGAGACTTCAATGATGCTGGAGGATTTTCGAGCTCAACTTTATCTGTGTTCACCATTTCGTTCCTCAAACTACTGACTAAATTTGAACGCATCCCTGTGACCAGCTCTCATAGTATGCCTCTCGTCCAATGAAATGACTTGGTCGCTCTATGACGCGTTGAACCCAATGTGAGCAAATTACACTGAACGCTGCGACACAGCACCTGAGATTACTTCGAAAAGAAGGTTCAAGTTCTCAATTATTTACGTTTAACGTTATGTTCGTTCGCTACACTTCGGTACACACGTACACCAACCCGAAGGGCCCATACCGAATATTTTCGGTACGAAAACGTATAATGTTACACCCCTAGGAGGTTGGTATACTTTATTCAGATTCTTAATAAAGCGTTTTTACTGAATAATCTGGACTTTCATGGGTGGAGCTGGACAAACATGTACAAGCTTTCTATTAGGGACCTGGTAAAATAGAGTGGTGCAGGAACGAGTCCTAAAACCCGGAAGTGAGTTAGCATTTTATCACTACTGGTTCCCTCGTCTCAGAGTCAATGGGATTTCTCCATAGGATTTTGGAAAATAGCTCGAAATAAGGTCTGTGGTTAACACAAATTTTAAGAGACGGATCAAGTTTTGTTCTACGACATTAAATACATCAGCAGTGACCCCACTGGTGATTTTTGAAGAGTTGACGTGTCTGAAAAACGATGGTTGTTAACAAGTGGTTGAATAGGACTACAGAAGTTGTCGAGGACATTGTACGTCATACACGTAAACACTCCCGCTAAGTTTGTTTTCCCCTGTTCTGCTTGAAAGCAAGTACCTGCGCTCTTGCAAACTGTAAAAAACAAACGCTTCAACTTGTACAATTTTGAATCTGTATTTTTGATTATCGATCTTAAGTTGGAGTGGCGTTGAAGGCGTGCGACCCTGCTGTACTCGGCTGTAGTTCGTTTATAGCATAACGTAGCATGTTGCTTCTGGCGATTAGATTTATGATTAGACAATTATAAAAGTAGGGTAGACATGTGGAGATTATCTGGCTGAACAAAACGTGCATTTATCAAACAGGTTTGATTTCCACAGACCTTATTTCGAGCTATTTTCCAAAATCCTATGGAGAAATCCCATTGCTTTTTTGTTGAGGGAACCCATGCACAGTTTATTTCCAGGTCGGCCTACAAAAATACGTGATCCCTGCACCACTATTGGCTACCTTATATATGGTCCAAGAGCCATCAGCTTTTCATAAAACAGATAGTAAGTAACCGTTCACTTTGTGAGCATATTGCATGAAGGTGGTCGCACAGGACAGTAAAAGTCATGGTGAGAGGTTGACACCAGAGGTTGAATTAACCCTCTTGAGGTTATTTTCATAGGATAGAAACAGCTTCCACAGCAGATAGTATGACATGCAGACACATTCGCAGACACATGGCTCCCTCACAGTGACACTCACATACTATGCACACACGTTCCTGATTCTAACAATAAAGCCATAATTCTTGTGTTTCATCGAGCAAGCTTGTGGAGCAGCGGGGATCTAAATCAGGCTTCTAAAAGCTGCATACAAGTCTGAGATGTTTCCTGGGTTATCTGACAAAGACAGAGGACATAATGAGAGACAGATCGGTTTCACCTCCTTCTGCTTTTCCTCTTCCTCCCCCCTTTGCTTAGTCTTCCCGTCTTTCTTCTCTGCCGTTCTGATATACAGGACCTATACCCACGCCTATCTTAATGCACAACCGGATGATACCAGGCCAGTCTTGCCTCTAGAAATAGAGGATGGCCGGAAAAAGATTCCCATTTGCTGACGTCACCCTATCGAAAGCAGGGGACACAGGGGAGTGCAAGGGAGTAGATTACCGGTCTCTAAAAATAAAATATAAAATGTGCATTCTGTTCTGCAACTTCCCTTTTTCAACTGTTTTTCTCTGTAGTGTGATCCGTGCAGTATACACATTGTTCAAATGTGAGCAGCCTTTATGATAAAGTCAAGAAGTGTTGACCATGATCCTTGTTTAATAAAATACTTACATACGCACATTACATAGGTGTGGCCTGGTTGCACATTATTGTTTTAAGCCTCGGCCTCTTGCTCTGTTTTACTGGTCTCAGAGGACAGCGGGCATTGAGAACTAATTGGTTCCAGAGCGAACCATAACACGGACTCCACCAACGACTGTCCCCCTTCATCACCACAGGACCGTAACGAGTGTTTTGCAAACAACACAGTGGGGCTGATAAGAGGCCAGGTGGGTAATTGATGTGGTTACTAAGTGGCTAATTTGCATTCTTTACGCATATCAAACTAAGCAAAGGGAGAGATAGGGGTAAATTGGACCGGGTTTGGGAGGAATTATAGTCATAAATGGCAAAATGAACACAAAAGTGTAGTCTAAAGTGCCTTGAATTCTTGGAGACTCATTAATAACGTGCTTCACAACCTCAATGAGTTGCGCTAGGCCTGGACAATAAGGCAAAAATATTTTATCACAATTACTTTTTTCCCTGTCAACTGATAGACATGTTTCACACAATAAATGATGTTGCACTACACAAATCCCTTAAGCTCAAACTTTTCTTGCATGGGTAAAAAGTGAAAATAAATTAAAACAAATGTAATAAATAGGCTTTGACATAGCCAGTTTAAATCATTTGTAATGCCTCATTGCTTGAGTCAATATCTTCGCTCAATATCTTTTATTACAACAAAGCCAAACTGTCTGACAATTTGTACCAGAACTATGTCTTTTGCAATACATTTATGAATGTTTATCTTTCATCTTTTAAGAGTTTTCAACTGAGATTCTGTGACGTTTTTTAGCTTATTGTGCACTTAACATATATTTCAGATATTATTTTTAATTAATAGTGCTTTTAAAGAAACTCAGAATGCCATCAATTTCACATACATGGAAACATGACTTAAACAAAACTTAACACAGCATGCATTAAGGGACTATTCTTTATTTAACTCACAAATACATGAAGGAAGATTAGGAGCCATACAAAGTAAAAGAAATGATTGATGTAGTTGTGAGGCACACGGCAGCTGTGCTACTATGACACAAAGCCTGACTGCTGGTGAGAATGATGAGATGCTGTACAGTGACAACAGTTGGAGAAGGAACGATAACTTGTGGCCTTTGGGGTAGACGGGGGGGGGGGGGGGGTTCGTAGATATGATGAAGGCATCCTGGATTTCCTTTGCACTGCTGTTGTTGCGCATTGTAATTGTGCTAATTGGCCAAAATATAGGGTATCAAGTGCTGTGGGAATATCCTATAAACCTAATTTACAGATGCTATTACTATTATCTCACACAGCTCAGTGTAAACTGTGAGAAAGAACAACTCTCTCAGGAATCCTGGAGCATCCTTCCTGACAAAGACCAAATTAATAGACTCTGAAAAACACTGTAGTCAACAGGCATGATTGAAAGTAGAACATTTAAAAAAACATGCCTATCATTCTGTGAATGATTCTTATTCCACCAAAGACAGCTAAATATTTAGTGGCATTGTAATCTATCATATTATTTTCTTCCTTAAGAAAAGGAAGGTTTAATTAGTGACTATTTGTAGACTGCACCACAAAAGTATGCTACTGATCCCCAAGCTGGTTCCACCTCTTTTTATATCTTCTCAGCCTGTTCCCTGGCATGGCTCCGAGCTGCCTCGCTCTCCCTTAGGAGCGCATCTGCTGCTTTAATGCTCCACCAGAGTTTATAGAGGTTTCAACACAGGCTAAAGCTGCACCTGCAGACCCATCTAAACAAGAGGAACAGCACTTTTGTTGTAAAAGGAACTCATGACGTAAATTTCTCTTCCGTCTTCACTCTAAAATCACATAATGGGGCTGGCGAAACTCAGCCATGTATGTTAAATTGGTGTTCAAGGTTAGCTACAGACAGTAGACACAGGGGGCGGGAAGGCGGCACTGAGATGTGGGGGGTAAAACAGATTGCAGGAAATAAAACAAGAGAATGTACAATAAAGTGGAAGTAAAAAAATGTGTTTGAAAAAAAGAGAGGGATGAAACAGTATCTTCCTTTCAATTCCTCTTCCGGTATAAAGAATCACTGAGGACACATGCGCCAGATGCTGGTTAGGATCATTAGGCATGTGGCTAAAGGAGAGGTGCCTACCCAAAGAGGAGAGCTGTGTACCAAGACCACCTGCCCAGGGGTAATACTCTCTCTGGTACTCTTAAGCTGAAAGGTAGAGTGCTGAGCCCCTCTTAAACAGATGAAGCTAAATAAAACCAAAGCTATTTCTCAGTGTAGTAGCCACTCGACTTGTCACTCCTCACCCTGCCTCCTCTCCATTTAACCATCCATTCACAGCAGTGCTATCAGCCCACACAAAGCAACACAGATGAATGAATCAGGACTAGCAGTATGGCTGGAGTACGCCAAAGATTACTTCTCCAGCTGGCCGAGAGGACAAATTAATAAATAGAGTCGGGCAGCGCTTGAGAGTTGCCATTTGATTTTAATGCACTTCCATCTATGTGGAACCATACAAACTTTCAAAGCGATGCCAGTTGATGCGGTTGGCAAATGAATCACATTGTGAAGAACATGTGTGCCATCAAATGCCTGACCAAATACAGGATTGCCCGGCGACCACACCACTGCCCAATCACTTCGGCTTCCTAGGAAAGTCCCTGGGTTTTATTGAAATCACCAAAGCTATCCTAAAAACGTCACTACTTGGTCAACACTAACCACGGGTGATTCCCCTGCCTCTGCATGTCCATCTCCACACTTCATCCTGGCAAAAGTAAGGTGATTTCTACGCTCCATTCATCATGTGAGGAGCCAACAGCTAAATCCTTGTCACAGCTAGAAAAAGTGATTCCTGCTGTTACTGTGTATCACTGTCACTGCTTCCCTGTGGCAGACTTTCAGCACACACACACTCAGAGTAGGAGAGAGATTATTTTCAGCAGGCTGGCCCTCTCCAGGGTGCGATCTGTCTGTGTTACAGAGGCGTTAGTCACAGGGATAAAGGTACCATTCTCTACAGTCTGCAGAATGCTCCCTCTTTCACAAAGTAATATTATTACAAAAGTAGTTACCCACGACGTGTTCAAGCAAATGAATGATCGCGGTGTGTACATGTAATTGCCTCCCTTCTTTACCATAACCACTGTATCGTACTGAAAAGAGAATATGGGGAAAAGTTAGAAACCATAATGGCACATTTGGAAACAGACACAATTGTCTCATTATGATGCATTATACAGACTCCTCAAAGCTGCAGACTCAGATACTTGGTAATTTTGGACCCACACGTGTATTGTTTAATTAGTATTGTTATCATTATCATTCTTACTCCTTCAGTTCTTCTCACTTAAGTGCCGAAGGAGGTGAATTACACCGTGGATCTTCACGATACTCAAGTGCATCTCTCCTTTGTGTTAGAATTGGTATGAACCACTAATCCCCCACTAGCCTTTAATGATCAGCTAGTGCCCTTAAAAATAGATGTACCTTGCAAAACCAGCTCTACTGTACGTGTTTGTTTTTTGTGCCATTATATAATGAGCTCTAAACCTGAAAATTGATACGTCTCCTTGATTTTGTACAGCCGTAATAAGAAACCGCCTCAGTGGTAGGCAAACCATTCAGTGCGATAGCCATGTCTAATGGGGCTATAATGCAGGGTTGAATGGCTCTATCTGCTGGGGAGAGACGGCCCTCTCAGCGGCCCCTCAGGCCATCGCCTCAGGTCCATTTCGGAGAAAGTGTTTCATAATATCAACTCATAAATGGCTTGCTTTGATCACTGATCTATAACATAATGTCTTTTTAGCAGTTACCTGGCTGTTTGACAACCCAGATCCTCAGGTTTGTTCATCCTTAAAATGATTCCCGCTTATAATCTGAAAAAAAAGACAGTTATCGTGTAATTTATATCATCTTGTCACGACAAAACAACTAAGGAGAGACATTATAGGCAGACGTGATCTGGGTAAGAGATATAAAAATGCCCTAGTGTAAAGTGATGTGGCATCCACTGTGCACTTCAAACCCATACAGTCTAGATAAACATGGGAAATTGCTTCTTTATTTCATTTTATTTTATTCCTTTATTCCTGTGCGCTGGTCTCTGAGGACTGCTGGCATCGATTGCTGATTTAATGAAAGCATCTGTTCTTCTCCCCCATTCCTCACTCCTCCTCCAGGTCACTGCTTAAAATGCTCCTGTTAATCAGATTTCTGGTAAAAGCCGTAAATAGAATCAGAGGTCTGAGCCAAGACACTCTCCGTTACTATAGCCATCACTAGATGTCTCGATTTTCTACAATTTTGTTCAACTTGTGTAACAAACAACTAGACAATATAGCTTACAATAGTCCACAAAAAGACCTACAAAATGGTCGTCTTGGATGTTTCATGCCTTGCAATGAATGCATGGGGTCTCTTAACATTGACGACAAGCTGAAATAGCAGAGTAGCTCTTCCTTACCTTCAATTACGTCACTGGTTGGTTTTAAACTAAATTAACTGTCAACACTGATTGGACAGCAACATAAAAATGTGGCAAATTTCTCTTTTAAGCATTCACCCATGAAAGGCAATATGAAAGGGGGTCATACCAATATTTGAGATCAGACACGGTCATCTTTGATATAATTGAAAGTCCCCACATAGATAATAAAAGTACAATAGTGTGTCATATCACATTCGGCTCACCCTAAACGTCCCTTTGTTACATGCAACGGGAAAAAAGGGAGTAGCATTTCAAGCATAATCATTTATACATCTGGCCCTAGGTATTTGGGAAAGTTGTAGGTTAAATTAAATGTACTATATGTTGTGGTTTTGGTATGATTTGATTATGCAGTCTGCAAGAAACACTCCTTGGGCTTACAAATACTTTTCAGTTATTGTATGCTAAAGGAGCCTTTAATATAAAGAGACTTTTCTTTTCTTTCCAGCAGATAAGCAGCACTTAGACTGCCACAAGGGCTAATCATCACATTGTTCCTGATGAATAGCCAGCCAGAATGAGTATGCTCTCTACAAAAACTCTTAATTAGCAGAATCTCTTCCTCAATCAAGTATCTAAATTACATTTGTACAGTTCAGTGATCACTGACCAAAAGAAGGATTCTTGAGCTGTAAAGAATACGCTGGCCCATAAATGGTCCCGTCGAATGGGTGACCACTCACTGAATGAATCATGTCCTAATAATTAAATTGTATGGCATACCAAAAGTGTTAACTTTAGTGGATGCACATTGAGCGGTTCTGACTTCTCAATAGGCTTTTAAAGAAATTAAGTGATGGGCTTGACAATCATTTTTCTTTTCTGGGTCATTGATTGTTCTCCTTTTTGGCTCGTCCAGACACATTTTGCTCATCTACTTAAGATTTGCATTCAGGGCCTTTTGCCTCAGACAAGTCAAGGCAGTAAAGAGCAGCATGAGACTGAGCGGTTGTTACTTTTGAAATGTGGTAATTCAAATATTTACCTTGAACTTTAATCTCTTAATGTCTTTAGAAGTTGCCAACTCATTCACTTTTTTTTAAAAGAAGGAATAATAACAGTAAATAAGTGTTTATTTGGGTGGGTTGAGCCATTAATTATTCTTTATAGGCAAAAAATAGTTACTAAACAAGTGTAGAAGGGCAATTGACACTATCTCAAGCACAAGTGTACATGTGCCTTCATTATGTCCACTTGCTCCCTTGATAACACTATAAATATATTATAAGTAACATTACTTATTATCAGTACATTTTATTTCACTTTGATCAGTTAAAAGCATAATTTTTCTGAATACATTTACAATCAAAACCATCAGGATACCAATTTTAACATGAATCAAACGTAATCACAATCTGAATAGATGGATATGCCTATCCATCCAATTCTGGATATGTTTGCCCCCAATCTGAATGACATATACACTATGCGGTGAGTAGCACTTAAATCCTGTTAATTACTGTGGTTAATCTGCAGATTGATAGGCTGTTCAAGGCAATCGTGCTATCCTGCATCCATGGGAATAATCCTTAAACCCTCTTGAAGCAGAAAATGGAAACAAGCGGCTGTAATGGTATCGAAGATGTTTAATTATTTAAGCTAGTCAAAATAGCTCAGATAAATTTGTGGCAGTAACAACATTTGTTTTACACATGGAGACTGTCAAAACAGGAAAATTAGTCATATGATAACGATTTTTTCTTTTTATTAGATGTTCATTTTTCTTTTCTTTCTTTGACGATGGAGAACAAACAGTTTGCTGCAATCTGTTGGCATCAAGCTATTCATCTAGTGGCCGCTGAACAGCCTGCAGGATTGTTTTGATTTAAGAGTCATAACAGCGGCTTCTCTCCGTTCAAGCACCACGGTTCCATTTGTTTCCGTTATTCTGTAGTGCTATAAGCAACCTGTCAGCATGTCATAATATTAATACCAATAATCAAAGTCAATTAGTGTCTGCCTTTCCTCTTTTTTTGTACTACTTCTGCCATCCCCCAGCCATGCCTCTGAAGCTAACCGTTACTGCCTTTCTAAGATTTCTTTTTTAGCTATCCAAAGGGGTTTTACTGATATCAAGCTTCTTCCTGATCAATAAATAGAACTGTAGGCTAGTGCCATTTATCATCTCGAAAGCAGCCTACCTGCCTCCTGATGAGTGATAGATTTCCCATGCCGTCTATAATCTAAAATTACTCATAAAGACTGATTAAGGGCAAATCAGAACCTTCCTCTTCTGAATCCAGTACATATCATCAAAAAAGGCTTTCCAAGAGTCAAGCAGCCATATGATAGACGAGCATTTCCAAGCCCGACGCCAGGGTATTGTGCGTGCCATGAAGCTTATTTTATAGGGTCCATGATAGATGTTGTTTAGAACGATTTAAACGGCCCTTATGCTGGTGTCAGCATCTGACCCCTCCGCAGTGATAAAGCTATCAGAAAGAGAGAGTAGAAACAGAAGTGAAATATGGAAGGAGGGACATGTGTGCCAGATAAACTCCTGCATACTGGGCACCCGCCCAGCTCTGGGAGGGGGAAGCCTTCAGTCTTATCTGCATAACACTTGAAGAGTGGATGAGTGGAACAAGTGCAGAAAGAGGGGTTTCAGTGAAATTGCCGGTGAAATCAATCCAACTTCCAAAACATGTTTTCAAATTAAAAGCATTTTTGGAGAAAAAAAGGGAAAAACTGTAAGGTCAGAAATCCAACTTGAGTTTAAAACATAATTTACAAAATAATATGATTTAACCTAACTTGTAGCAGCTACATAGTGCACAATATGGTGAATATGTAATACAACTGGCAAATCACTGGTAACAGATGCTTTTGCTTGTAGATTCCTAGTAAAGTTCCTCTCAACAGAATAGCAAAATGTTTAAAATAAAAATTTCAATGAGAACATAATGTGAAAAATCCCAAAACTGAATAATTTAAAACAATAAACGTAAGGTAGATACATATAATGAATGTCTTTAATGAATACTAAAAAAGGCGGACATAATACAAGTTGGACATGCTTCAAATAAAAGTGAATTTTAAGAATTGATTTAAAAAGATAAAAGAAAAAGCATGAGGGGCAAAAGGCAAATCTCTGGGGCAAGACTGAGTGTGGGAAGTGGTATCAGAGGGATCAAATATAAAATCTGCCTCACCCTTACTTATCAGACGAGTTGTTCAAATAACCAGAGAGTCATACCTGAGGATCTCAGCTGGAGAGAGATTCAGCAGCAGTTCAGTTGTTGTTGTTTTTATTTTCGAAAACACATACATGTCCCTTTCACCTCACAGCAGCTTTGTCTCACATCCGGCCTGAACACAGCTTTGCTTTGACTTAGAGATCTCCAAATAGATTGCGAGCTATAGGTGAAATGATTGTGCGATGGTCACTGCTGATTGGATCATAAGGCCATTTTGTGTGCTGAAAAGCCCATCTGGAATATCACATTGTTCAGTGAGATTAAACTCAGTAGCTTAAAGCGGGTAAACAGAAAACTTATTATATAATATAATAATAATCGAAATAAAACGATTTTTATTTTATTTTTTCAGTTGAAATTATACTTAAAGTTCAGGGTAATCAACTGTTAAAAACATACTGTTCCAAACATTTTTTTCAATAAATGGATGTTTTCAAATTAAATGGATAATCGTTTTTAATAATCGTGATATCAATTATTCACCCAAATAATCGAGATTATGATTTTTGCCATAATCTACCATAATTTGCCCTACCTTCATAGTCCATAAGCACCAGCTAGACTAATTTGTCTGCTTTCTCAAACTTGCAAACCTTTTGCTCGGCTGATAAACTCAACTGTTTACCACACTCACACCACAGACCATGGTGTCACATCGCATCAAAAGCTCCGTCAATAAAAATGACTGAACACTTTAGTTAACTCCAGGAAATTAACTCAACTAATAGTCACGACTCATTAATCTCACAATTAAACACTCATTAAGCAGTAATTTGCAAGGAAAAATACTTTAAAAAGGAAATTGAAATCCAGACTGTTTTCAAACCAGCTTCAATTAAAAGTGGACAGAGAACGAGGCATGGATTCAGAGTTGTACTGCAGATTAGGAAAAGTGCTGGCACAAAGAATACTCTTCATGATAGAGGTTACTCTTTTAGGAAGCTATCAGAAATCCAATGGGACATTAACTCAACCTCCCCTCTCTCCACCAAGTTCTATAATACAGACAGTGCCCCAGATGAGTACTTGGTGTTGTCATGTGAAATTGAGACCTATTGGTTGTAATCAGGAAAAGCGACAGGCCCGTCCCCTCTCAGAGTGGGTCACCTCTACTCCCCCGCCCTCTCCCTGGTCTGGTCTGTTCAGCCTTCATGAGCCCGATGTTTTATTTCCCATTTCTGTCCACACACATTGGCCCTGTCATTTTTCACCCCGCTGACTGATTACCGGTTACACTCTTCGGCCAATCTCCACTTACAGCTCCTTGTCTTCTCTTGTCTTTATGACATTATTACGTGTCTTTATTACCACCATCAATACTCCTGGCCCCATAGTGAGATGTTCCAACATCCAGTCCAGACAAGGCAAACACTGTAATCTTAGGTCACAAATCTTCAACACAAGGTACAGTACATCATAATTATCCCCTTTGTATCTTGTTTTAAAATGTGTCTTCTTATTCAAATTCAATTTATTATTATTATTCAGAATATCTAAAAGGTCACCTATTGTGCAAAATCCACTTTTTCATGTCTTTTATACATAAACATGTGTCCCCTCTGTGTAAAGAGACTCTGAAAGTTTCAGGAAAAAAGATTCTCTCACTTTTTGTCCCGATCCATTTATATAAAAACCTGTCTGAAAATGAGCTGATCAGATTTTGGCCCCTTTATGATGTCATAACGATGTTTTGGATTGTGTAACCATTAGCCAGTCACCCACCAAGGTAACCATTAGCCAGTCACCCCCCCCCTTATCATCTGAATCTCCTCCTAGAGCACCATTGTGTTACCAAATATCTCTCAGAGGGGCGTGGGGAGTGGCTCCTTATTTTCATCTAAAGTAACAGACAGAGAATCAGCACTTTTGAAACAGGGCTGAAACAGAGGTGTTTAAGGGATGCTCCAATGATCTGTTTGGTATTTCAATCCAAACACTTCAGAGACATGTTTTGTATATATCGGAGACCTATAATATATTGATGAAAAACAGTATACTAGTATAAACCTTTAATATTACTTTACATGATGATATTTGCACCTGGCATTAATATGCCTGTCTATGTCTACGTTTATGAACGCAAGTTCATTTAAAATTGTGTTCAATGTGGTCACAATGCATCCCAGACCACCTTATGGTGTTTTGGCCATCAGATCACAAATCATCCACAATGTTATTTAGATGCTTCTGGACCTGTGTTTTAATGTGGTCAAGCACTATCTGAATGCAATCCGATCACCCAAAATGTGTTTTAATGCAAGGTGTAAAAAGGGTAATAGTTTTAGTTGGACAGTGACCTAAAGCAATAGACACAATTTATATATTTCCAATTCAACTTAATCAACATTATTACGCCTCATTTATAATATAGTAGTTACTTCTCTAGTTCTACTCTGCTCAGTCTGGGATATAATTGTTTTCCGTCTGGCTGCACACACTTGACTGTGATAACAGAAGTTCAATAGTTTGACTAACCAAGCATGTGTGAAATTTGTAATGAGATTCATAATCCTCCGACTCAAAATGAAATTCAGTTTGAAATCAATGGAAACAAGGCAGTAGTTCCTATATCACCCAGTCTAATAGATTCAACATGCGGGAGTGGTGAAATAAAGTCAGAATAGGGTTTGGCAATTGGACAAGCATAACAGCAATTTGCTGAGTACATCTCAGGGTGGTCTTTTTACACAATCTTCGGACCAATTGATGTCATTGTATTTAGCTAGATTAATGGTCTTCCCTAAAAATGTAGGTTTGAAATGTTCGCATACTTCAACCAAACCAGAGCTTGTGATTGTTGGGATAGTTGAAAAGCCTAACCAAAGAAGGTTTTTTTAAAGTTGAAATGAAGGGGGTTGTACAATGCTCCATGGCTAGAAGGGAGGGAGCACTGGATTCCTGAACAAAAGTCGAAGTCACAATTGTTTATCGTTGCCATTTAGTTTGGTTTACTTTTACATTGGCAACAAGTGAAGGGCAGAATGAATGGCGTAAAACAAAAAATAAATAAAAAATTGCCAGTTTTCCCAGAAGACACAGCCAGGCTGAGAGCCAGGAGAAAGTGTCATTTCTCATGTATATCTGGCATGAACTGCTAACACTGTTGTTAACACTTAACACAATTATTTAACATGTGTTTATATTTTAATTAAATATCAAATGCAGTTCATATCCAATAATTTATCTTATCCGAACAATGTAGAAGAACATTTAGGGGTTGTCCACTGCAACCCCACAGATGTATTATACATATGCGTGTATATACTATATACTGTTTTTTGTTGTGTTTCTTTGCATGCAATTTCATTTAATGTCAACACCAGCAGTAGCATATATTTAGTTGTGCATAAACCTCCTCAATCTCATGTTGGTAATGGGAAGGACTCAGGGCAATTACCACTCGCTCACCACAGTCTAGTAAACATGCGTCCATTAATAAACATTACAAATATTGAAAGAAAAATGAGCAACACTTATCTGTGTTTCACAGTCACTTTTCTCAAATGTAACTGAAAGTACTTGAGTGTGTACTCTGTGTGTGTGCATCAGTGTCGGTTATTTGAGTGCAGTCATGCATGCCTGCCCCAGGGTGTGGAGATGTGAGTGTGCGTGTGCGTGTGTGTGTGTGTGTGTGTGTGTGTGTGTGTGTGTGTGTGTGTGTG
>CALSBZ010046709.1:1701998-1712816 GCA_943591055.1 Gobionotothen gibberifrons
GTGTGTGTGTGTGTGTGTGTGTGTGTGTGTGTGTGTGTGTGTGTGTGTGCACAAGAGCTGGAACACATACAGTAACTTGATTGAAATTGGGAATTTTAACATGAGAGAAGCGTAATCTCAGTCTCACAACAGGCCGCCTCAATGTCAGAGGAGCTCTGCGCTGGTGGCAATTACTATTGACATCACGCTAATTGTAGCTGAATAATTAATCCTTACGGTTCTCGAGTACAGGGACCTGGAAAGGTGAGCTGGATGTGGCAGAGTTTAACCCTGCTATAGTAGAATGGTGACTAATTGGATTAAGGATCATTGTAATTATTGGACAATATTATCCATTTCCATTTTCGTCATGTTTAAGAAAGACAAAGTGGCCATGAATAGACTATCAGGAACCCAGCATACCAATGTATAACATATACTGTATACATTCAAATTTCCACACAATGTTTCTGAGAGCTAAATATATATACGCAATTATTGGAAGCCGAAATGGCATCATGAAACTAATGTAGTCTGTGTGTGGATGAGCCGAGTAAAACAATTGGATTAGTAGCACTTGTCTGCCATCTATTGGACATTATATTTAAATGTTCTCTTCATCAGGTGAAGCACAATGTGTTATACATGTTATATTTTCAACTTGGGTAATAAAATGTAATCTAAGGATTTTACAAAGAAGAAAATGATGGTAGTTCCAATGATTTAGGCCTAACAAGACAGTAAAAATAAATATAATGTATTGAGGTTGAAAGTAGGCCTGTGTTTGTAAAAAAACAACTGTGGTTATGACAACGTCTAACATCAGGCTGCTTTGAGTAAAGAAAGTGTTGCTCAACAAGACAGAAAGTTGTGTATATGCAAGTAAACTAGAGGAATAAAATAATAATTTACACTCTAGCTCCCCGACCTCTGACCTGCCTAAAAGCAAAAAGAAGAATTTCCTAAGAAGGTCCAACAAGGGATCATTCTTGTTACATGTATTCAATTACAATAAAAAAGTAGCTTTGCTCACTGTTTTAAAAAAAGTTGAAAGATTTGACTTCACCATTAATTAATTAAATATGAATACAAAATAATCACGTGTATTGTAAATTCTTATACTTCAAATCAGAAACTGGTTAAGTCTGTCTCGTATGCATTTTAAAATGTAATCAAGTATTACATTGAAAGCCATTTCAAAAGGCGTGTTTTTATTGTTTCACTGAGAGAAAAGTGACTTTGATTTTTGTCTTTAATCAGACATAGACCTATGCCTCAGTAAAACCCTTTGTATGTCCTCCAACAACGATTCATTTCGACATCCTGACAAAGGGCATGAGGTGATGTCAAGTGCAATGTGGTTTGAAAGGACATGACACCTCTGATAATTTAGCAGGAACAAAATGTACCTGTGAAAATGTTGTTAGATGAACTACAGCGGCAGGATGAGGTGAATCATCCTGCTGAACACAGAAGATGGTCTACTCTACGTCCTTCATTATCGTCTTATACTCATCCAATATGGTGCTTGAGGTGTTATTCATGGGAAGTTGACTCATAACGGCTTTACCTAATGAGTCACTATGGAACATATACAAGTGGCATTGTGTGAAACTGACAACTACAACTTTATTTTAACTTCCCCACTAAAGAAACAAGAGCAAGATTTAACATTTAGAGGTAACCAGACCTTCTTTCAAATACAACACAACTGGACGGCTCATGGCTTCACTGTATCGTAAGACAATGTTGCCATCTAGTGAGTAACAGGGCAAACTGTTTACTGACCTGTTCGTTTCCATGTGAAAAGGTTATTGCCCACTTATCAATAGTTATCCCCTAAGCTTTAGTGGAACTGTTTTACCAAAATGTCTCTATTGATAATGTATTTCTAAATACTAGTGCTTTGTTTGTTTGTACTGAATGCTGGAAGAACATTTTGTGTAAAGTGAAACAAACTTCTGGGCATGATACCGAGTCATGCTTCTACTTATTGATAAATTCTATGAAAACATAAAACAAAATGTAATTTTAAGCCAAGTAAAACAAGTAGCATATGGGGCAGGCAATAAACGTGCACCTGTGAATACAGGATAGACATTGGCTGTGGCAGGAAGAAAGTCCCAGGTGAACCGGATGCTACAATTGTTGATGATCATTTTATTTAAATAATAATAATTCCTTTAACTAATTAATAAAAAATAGGCTGGGAGTAAGGCCACTTGATGAAAAACTGTGATGTTTATCAATGCATAATGAAGGTAAATATGATACGTAAACATTTACATATATATTTGTTTCAATAGGATTCAAATGAAAGAAAGATGCCATGCCTTATATGGAAATGAAGGGTGTTTCCAGACATCCTGTATAGTAAAAACAAACAACCACAGGGTATTGATAAAAGGCAAAATGGGGGGAATTCGGCCCTGTCCATGGTGCTGATTGTGTCAGCAGACAGAAGTGACAGCTTAAATAATCCTTAAATAAAACATAAATACAGTAGCTTCAAACAAGGCATGATATTGTTAACAACTTAGTTTGCACACACAAAAACACAGTGTGCGTTTTGGTTTTACCAGCAGCAACCTGCAATCCTATTTCAATAATCTGACTAGTCCCGCAATCCCGAACAGGGCAAAACGAACAATTGAGAGAGACTTGTTTTACCACATTCACATTCTCCCATCTTAAAAATGTGAATTTATGGGTTATTCAATGTGTTTTACAGACCCAAGAGATAAAAAGGGACAACATATCAATTAAATGAATGCAAAGCTTGTTCTGCCATTTTCTTCTGGTTCCACACTGTCCAAACTTCAACCATGATTGAAACCAGATGTCAATGTGAGCTGAGAGCGCTATCTGGGGGACAAACGGTGTTATGACATGTATATCACAGGGGAGGGGATCAAATCAGTATTCTTTTCAAACCTAATTTAGGAATTATAATCTTGTGCTCAAACATAAATCAGCAATAAATATTAAAATATCTAAAACTGAAGCCCACTGTGTTATCATGCAAGGTGACAGTATGCTTTGGAGGGAGAATTTCCCCCAAAAAAGGTAATTAAAGATCATGTCTGGGGAGGATGTGTGTATAGTCTGTAGGGGGTTTGTTGATGAAGGCTATTTTTTCTGCATCACCAACAGAAATGAGAGATTTGGTTTTGCAAGAGGGAATAGGCTACAAACTCCAAAATATATTAATAATTAATACCAGTATCTCTTTAAAGTTGATTATACACTTGTTTTCTGCTGACCTGCCTCTGAGCCAAATATCCACACTCGACACTTTAAAAGGAAAATTCTGCCCATGCCTGGTTTAAGCTATAGGCATAATGGTAATATGGTTTTGACAGCCATTTAAGATTGTTGCTTTTGTATGTATAATATTTATAAATTCACATTATTTACATAAACGTGTTAATCAAAGCTATTCAAGCCGCTTTACGTCATTACACCGAACACGTAAAACACTCCCGCTAAGTGTGTTTGCCCTGTTCTGCTTGAAAGCAAGTACCTGCCTCCTGCAAACTGTTCAAACAAACGCTTCAACTTGTACCATTTAGAATCTGTATGTTTGAATATGGATCTTAAAGAGCATCTCGGAGGTTGTTTTTTTTTCTACATTTATGCTTAAACTTGCTTGAAAATTACAATTAAAAAAGTGAATGCAGGATTTGATATGTTTTACGAGACATAAGGGCAGGAATTCAGAGGGAAAGGAGGAATTTTGAGCTCTGCTCTTAAAAACGGCTTTTTTTTAAGGTCATACGTCAAACGCGTCATATTACATCACAAAGGGGAAACATCTCCGCTCTCTGACCGCGGGTATAGTTAGTAGTTGCGTTGAGTTGAGCGGTTGTGTTTTAGTGAGCTGGTATTTTTCGGTAGTTTTACATTGTATTTTACCATTTGTAATCATGGTGCAGTATTGTGTTTGTGCAGGTTGCACAAATACCAGCCTGTCAGGACATCGAGTCCACTATTTCCCTAACAGGAAAAGGACCGGAGCTAGCTTTCGTTCCTGTGTGTGTTGTGCATCCACCTCCCTGCAGCACATACTCTCCACAGCTTTATCAGGAAACCGTATTACATCTCTCTCCCCCCTTCGCTGCTCTCTCTCTCCCCTCCGGTACACAGCACCGTAAGACGTAGTGTGGAGTTGTATTAGGTAACGCTGCGGTGGCTGTACTGCTCCAGCCGTCTCCTTTGTGTTTGTTTGTTTCCCCCTGTCTGTGTCTGTCTCCTGGCTCCCGGCTCAACCTCCACTCACCTGCTGCAATCAGCTGTGCACCCTCCCCGACTACACACCTGCTTACCATCAAACCTTTTACAACGGCATATCAACGGAGGCTCCACAACCTTTCCCAGATCTTCAAGTATCAGCCGTATCTCGCGTCTCCCCTCCGGTACACAGCACCGTAAGACGTAGTGTGGAGTTGCATTAGGTAACGCGAGATACGGCTGATACTTGCGCATTAGTTTCTTCCCTGCTGAAAAAAACAGCTAAGACCAACAAGGCTGGTCAGTCAATATTAGGCTGGATTAGTTGGCTGGTTGAGAGGGGTTTTGGACACTTTAGCTGGTCAGGATAGCTGGTTTGGTCACAGTGGTCTAGCTGGTCACCATTAGCTGGTCGGGATAGCTGGTTTAGCTGGTAAAAGCGGGTGGTCATAGTGGTCTAGCTGGTCAGGATAGCTGGTTTGGTCACATTGGTCTAGCTGGTTACCATTAGCTGGTCAGGAATGGATAGCTGGTTTAGCTGGCAAAAGCTGGTGGTCACAGTGGTCTAGTAGCTGGTCACCATTAGCTGGTCAAGATAGCTGGTTTAGATGGTGGTCACGGTGTTCTAGCTGGTCACCATGAGCTGGTCAGACTGGTATGATCTTGAATAGAACTTTAGCTGGGATGACTTGATGGTTAAGCTGGTCATATATGATGATGAAACACTCTCACCCAATTGCAGTAGCTCAATGGACATCTATCATTTCAGATCAGAGCACCTACCTTACCAGAATGTATAGAATGTATTGTCTGTAAATAAATACTCATACATCAAATGATTAGAAGCAGGAACATAATTTATAACACACAACATGAACATTAATACAAATTGGAAAACATTTTCGAAACACCCATTAATTCATATTTTTACTTCGACTGTTTCTTCCCGCTTTTCACGAGGTCCTGTATCTTTTGAGAAATGAAGTAACCGACCAACTTCTCCCTCTTCTCCCTTATTTTGTATTTTATTATATATGTTGCATTGTTGGAGGAGCTCAGGTCAGAAGAATTTCATTGACATTTCTACACAGTAGCTGCTGAGCATATGAGAATAAAACCTTTGAATCTTGAATCCAACACTTTTTTCAGTGGAAAATCCTAAATTGTAGGATAGTTTGGCCATAATAATGCTTTATGATTACATTTCTAGTGAGAAGTGTATATTTTAATTTCAGAATTTACCTCCAGTGGATGTGTAGGATCTACAGTATAGATATATTACTTTACACCCGGAAGTATGTATTGTCATTCTTATTGTCGATAAATTGAGGAATATACGCTATGTTTTATTAACACCAGTATGTACTTTATACATCCACCTCGAGTGTTTTCCTCTGCACCGGAAATAATTTAATTTAAAAATTAAACGGCATATTATATAAACTATATCAGCGCCACACCTGCGTAACACACGGTGCCTCTTGTCTGAAAAACATTTTAAGCGATTTGTAATCTATTCTTGTCGACTTGCAGCCTAAATACAAAGATAACTCCACTCTGCTACCACTGCTTACCTTTAATGAGCCTTGGTAGAACTAGTGTCCGAGTCATGGGGTCCAGAACTGACTGAAGACATGTGGAACAGAGGACAGGCATGGTTCGATGTACAGGGAACTGGAACTTTGAACAGGTGCTTTCATCTTTTCTGCCTGAAGATTCACAAGTTCTTGATCAGGTGTTTGATGTGGGCTGGCATGATCCTTTCTGCAGCGATAAATAAAGAAAACAAAGAAGACATTATTAATAATAGTAATGATGGTAAAAACAATAATATTAGTATAACTATTTATATAGCACTTACACAATTGCAAAGTGATTCTCACAATAAAAATAAAGAACAAAACAATATCAACAATAAAAAAACAAATGGTTATAGGAATGTTAAGAGACAAAGAAATGATAAACATTCTGAGAGGCCGACTACAAAAGGTAGACTAAATGGCTCTTGATGACATCAATGAGCAGTCCCAATAGATGCTGTTGTATAAAAAGAAATAGAATAGCTCCCCATTTCTTCTATATTGTGTTGGACGATTTGTTATATTGATTGCTGATGGATGTATATATATATATATAGGGTTTATTCAACAGCAGTAAGGCATTAAGTTGCTAAATTAACGCACACTGAACTGTAAAACAACTTACCACTATGTAGGAAAGGCTCTGATCAGGAGGGTTGACTAGTAGGACAGCAAAGAGGTGGTGTCATGTACAACCATTGGTAGATGTTACACCTGAAAGAAAGATAAGGAAATAAGAGAAGACAGGAGGACAAGCTTTAACCTGAGCCTGTTTTTTCAGTTGGAAATTACATTCCAAAGGCTAAATTCAAACTCAATACCATAAATAACTGGGTACCAAAGTGCTTTACCTGATAGAACACGTTCCACACGGAGCAGCAACCATCCGGCTGGGCCTTTTGCTGCATATCATCTCCTCCCTCTCCACTGTTTCCAGTAGATCTCTACTGTCCAATAAAACTGAAATTCCCCAAAAAATCATATTAAAAAAAGTTCAAAACGACAACTTGCTTTTGGCATTGAAATGGATTAGAATCTCACCTTTTTCCTGGATGTCAGGAAGGCCAGGAAGTCGTTCCCTTCAAGTCCGCAACCAGTCATAGGAGTTCAAATGCAAAGCCTGGACGATGACAAGAGCGAAACTTACATTTTACAATTATTTTTCTAATTAATACCAGAGCAGTGTGTACATAGGCATCCCTGTATGGCATGCAAAGAACAGATAAAATCCCCTGAATGACTCACACACTTTGGTGATGTCCTCATCTTATAAGGTTTAATTTTTTAGCAGAAAAGTAACATTAGTCAAAGTATATGTCGGACCCAACTCATTTACAGTATGTTTTGCATCTCCTCAACAATGGTCTGTATCATTGAGTAGAAAAAACTGTCCCCACAATTTCAGGTAGATTAACACACATTTGTAAGAAAAGTTTACAATGAAGCACAAAAACCCTCTTTGTATTAAGCTAGCTGCCACAGAATGTACAGCTTAACATGCTAACCTTTGGTAGAGAGCTACAGTTAGCTAACGTCATGTTCAACACAACACCTCTAATGGCATTACATTAACGATATTAAACAAAACGTGACTCTCTCAACTTGTAAGATAACGTTAAGTTAACTTACCCTTAAATAACTACATCACTTTTTTCAGGGGAAACACAAACTGCAGAAAACGTTGTTAGCTGCTAACTGTTGTTAGCTAAGACAGCTAGCCTCCTAGCAAACGTAAGGTTAAGTTAACATTAATGTAACGTTGTAAGAAAGCAAAACGAACCTTCGAGAAAGCTTTTACTCTCTGACTTGGTGAAATTGTTTAGTGTTGCTTACCTCCAGAAGGACTTTTAGCACGTTTCCCAGTAGACAGAGCTGTCAGAGCTGTGCCTCTCAGAAGAGCAGCCGCTGGGCGGAGTCACAGAAACGTTCAACTGATCTTGACTCCTCGACCGTTACGGCCCGTCCACACAGAGGCGTGCGATGAGTCTTCCAACGCTTCTGCCCATTCACTTGAATGGGGTGACGTCACACCTCACCAAAATGCATTGTGGGGAGCGTAGCTACACTTTGCTCACGTTGCTCGCGTCAAGAAGATACAAAAGTTGAGACATGTTCAACTTTTGTATCTTCGACGGAGGCGTCAGCCAATCAAATCCCATTTATGAAAATCTGCCAGTACAACTGCTAGCCAATCAAACCGCGTGTATGTTAGGAGAGCCAGGCCGCAGGTCCGCAGCACCACGGAGAGAGCCTCCCCGCTGCTGCTGAAGGAAGGTGGAACACTTTTTAACTCTTTTCCCCCCCCTCTCTTTTCTCCCTGCTTCTGCTGCAGGCTAGCAGGCTAGCAGGCTAGCGGGCTTTTTTGCTTTGTATGTCCGGGGCGGGAGATTCATTCATGTGATTGGTTGTTGGTCGCGTTGCTCCCAAGCTTCAGCCACGGCCACCACAAAGATACAACGCACGCCTCTGTGTGGACGGGCCGTTACGACCCGTCCACACAGCGGCGTGCGTTGAGTCTTCCAACTCTTCTGCCCATTCATTTGAATGGGGTGACGTCACGCCTCACCGAACTGCATTGTGGGGAGCGTAGCTACACTTTGCTCACGTTGCTCGCGTCAAGAAGATTCAAAAGTTGAGCCATGTTCAACTTTTGAATCTTCGACGGAGGCGTCAGCCAATCAAATCCCGTTTATGAAAATCTGCCAGTACAACTGCTAGCCAATCAAACCGCGTATATGTTGGGAGAGCCAGACCGCAGTTCTGCAGGTACTCCGCAGGTCCGCAGCACCACGGAGAGAGCCTCCCCGCTGCTGCTGCTGCTGCTGCTGCTGCTGCTGCTGCTGCTGCTGAAGGAAGGTGGAACACTTTTTAACTCTTTTTTTCCCCCTCTCTTTTCTCCCTGCTTCTGCTGCAGGCTAGCAGGCTAGCGGGCTTTTTTGCTTTGTATGTCCGGGGCGGGAGATTCATGTGATTGGTTGTTGGTCGCGTTGCTCCCAAGCTTCAGCCACGCCCACCACAAAGATTCAACGCACGCCGCTGTGTGGACGGGCCGTTAGTGCCAGTCAAAACAATACCGCTTTGTTTCAACCACTGCCGTCTCGCCGTTACCCCGTGTCCCGCCCTCTCTGTCTGTCTGTGTCTGTTTCAGTTTTGCCAGCAAGACTGCTGGTAGACCAGCATAAATACCAGCTTCACCAGCATAGACCAGCTAAAACCAGCATAGACCAGCATTCATCCATGCTGGGCTATGCTGGTTTAGCTGACCAGGCTGGTCTTGAACCAGCAAGAACAGCCTGGCCAGCTTGTCCAGCCTGGTAAACCAACTAAACCAGCCTAACACCAGCCTAACACCAGCTAAAACCAGCTAACACCAGCTAAAACCAGCAACCATCTTAAGCTGGTCTAAGCTGGTTTTTTCAGCAGGGTTATGGATCAGTATCAACAGTCCTGCCAGTAACGTTACTATATTATCAATGCTACTTTAGTTATAGCCTTATATATGATAGCTAACTTCACAATGTTGTGATGTGACGTTAGCTAACATTCTGTAGCTAACGCCGGTCACTCACCAAGATAGCTGCCCAGTTCTCCATTGGTTCTCCTCACACCACAGCTCAATTTATCTCCGATGGCCGTTATTTCTTCTAATCCTTGGCTGCTCCTCGTCTCTTGGACGCCTAGCAGGGTCATAATTATAAGGTTGTGCTCCGTCATATGCATTCGAATATTCATGTTCAACTTCTTCTGTGTCTTCTGTGTCGAAACTAGCATTGGGATCCATGTTTATTAATACGTTACACCGGCCGCTCTCCCCCTTGTTTCCCCTTTGTTACGTCACACGCGGAGGGTTGGGTACCGAGAACTTCCAACGGCATCATTTAGAAATGTGAATTTCGGTTCCGCTTTTCGATGCCTGAGGAAATGTTTCTCGCCGCTCTCCGTAGCCTACTGTATGACTGCGGCGGGGCGGGAAATGTAGCGTTGTACCTACACTTCCTACAGCGTAATCTGAGACCAGGGCGCCAGATCTGTGGAGGCGCTGTGCTGACAGCTCTGGGAGGGGAACAAAATGTTTTTACCGTTGGTGCTCATCCTAATTTTCGGCCTTGATGTAACAACATTCATAATTAAGTAAATGTAACACCCTTTTCATCCCGGTTAAACTTTTCATTTGCCCTGTACGATGGGCGCTGTAAGTGATTAAAATGGGGGATGTTGGCTTATCTGGCACCCGCAGCTCACAGCCAAAGTGCGAGTGAGCGTGTTGTTATTAGCATCTGGTGCTAGCTGCTCTAACGGAAGAAGAAGATGTTTCTACAATGATGTGGAGGGAGAGTCCTCTCTAGTCAGACTGAGAGGCTGATAACTACAGCTCAGTGAGGTAAAGGACTCTTGAGTGTTTAGATAGTTCACTTTAGTCTAAGTTATCTCAGTGGGTCTCACGTTTTGATCACAATTTATGTAAACACATATTTCCAAGGCACTCCTTTATAATTATTGGGATAAAACAGGTTTGAAATCATTCCAATGTATACTATAGGACAGTAAACCAGACATATCGTTTTAAACTGGAGAGATAAAAAAAGATGCATAAATAAAATAAGATGTGAATGAACAACAAAAATAAAATACGTTACATGTATTTGTTATTGGCTATGGTAGGTTATTGGTTATGTTCACATACTTATTTAATTATTAAAATGTAAACCGATCTTTTTCATATGGGTGTTTAGAGTTGTACCCCCTAGATCTAGTCGATTGAAGCATTTTACTTTAAAATGTTCAAACATTTCTTCCCGGTATGCCTGAGAAGGCAGATACATGTATGCTTGTTTTTCTCAACAAGAACTGTTTTAAAATGGGGGGAGGGTTTCCTTTAAAAGTTGGACTGTTGCACTGGTGTAGCTTCAGTGGTTCTCAGGTTACAGTTACATAGCACTAAATATAAACAGACTGATTAATGTGAATATTACTGTAAACTAACCTGTGTAAAAGTTTCTCGAATAAATGTAATTTTTTTGGTGGAAGA
>CALSBZ010046709.1:1715683-1798330 GCA_943591055.1 Gobionotothen gibberifrons
TGTGTGTGTGTGTGTGTGTGTGTGTGTGTGTGTGTGTGTGTGTGTGTAGTAATTATTGGCCTACAAGTTAATTTGTTTTACAGAGAGGTTTCACATCTGCCTGGGCCTAGCGCCCCACAGGCGGCGTATATCCAGGAGCCAGAACCTCCAGCTGTGCCTGCCACCAGGTCAAGATACACTGTGGCTCAAGGGCCTTCACCACTGCCATCACCACCAAGGACCAGCAGACCAGCATCACTTTTTCTATTCAATGTGTGCGGCAAATAAATAATCACCATCGGGGCAGTGTGCCCACCAAACATCATCTCACATACAGTAATTCAGAGCTGATTGGCTCGTGTGCCACGAAAAGTGTAGTGTGTGTGAAGAGGAGACTCGAGAGGTGCTTCCTAAAACCCGGAAGTAAGCTGCGCAGGGGTTCCCTCGACAAAAAAGCGATGGGATTCCTCCATAGGATTTTAGAAAATAGCTCAAAATAAGATCTGTGGGAAACGTACCTGTTAGATAAATGCACGTTTTGTTCAGCCGGATAATATCCACATGTCTACCCTACTTTTATAATATTCTAATCATAAATCTATCGATCATAAATCCATCGATTAGATTTATGATTCGACTTTTGAAACTACAAGAAGATAAGGAGGACTTTTACAAAAAAGTAAGAGAGATTTTTGTCCAGAAGGATAGGCAAATGGACTTCATCTTCAAGTCAAGGTAAGACCACAATTTTATTGAAAATGGGATCTTACTAAGAGAGAACAATCCAATGTTTAAATGATAAAATTACAAATGTTGGGTATCCTTTTGTTGAACTGTCTGTTTAAAATGAATCGAAGCATCAGTCTAAAAAAGCTTTGGAAAAAAATAGAATATTTTGATTTAGGTCAAAATATAATATTTGTAAACCTGAAGAGTCAGTGCCAGTGCCTCACCAGCCATGAACCTCACTACACGTCACTGAAGAAGCTTATATATAAACATCTACGTTTTTTGGGCCCCACCACTTTTGTACATATACAAATGCCACTGCACATCACACAGCCTTGGTATGTCTTATGAAGTCATTCAGTCCCTGCTGTGGGGAAAGTAGATTGATAAACAACTATTTTACTCAAAATTCGAATTTTAACATTTTCATTTTAGACATGTATTACAAATGTATATACAGTGTTAGTCATATATTACATTACTTTTGTGAACCTAAGACTTTGGTAAACCACATCTAAAACACCAGAAAAATGGGTGACATGAGTAAGTCTGTGTTTTCACAAGAGTTTTGAAGATTTCAAAAAAATCGGATGTCAAATGTTCAGCTTTAGAGCTAATTATCTCATCACACAGTGCTCTAAGGTGAGTGACTTTATGCCAAAAACAGAGACTGTCCTGAACATTTTTATATGTAACACACGGGGTGCCATGTATACAAAGTACATTTAAAAGGTGATTTAAGGAGACATCTAAAAAAGACTCAAGAGGGTTATTGCGCCGTACTTTTTATTACTATAATGAACTGCAATATGTTAGGTGCATTCTTTATCACCATCATGTTAGTGATACAGTTAGTTTGTGTTGTATTTGTTCAACACAACCTATATCGAGCACATACATTCGTATGCATTGATGTTGAAGTACTTAGGCTACTCCACTTTCGGGTCCCGGGGGGCTACAGCTGGCAGCGAAGTAGCCCCAGATAACTCTTTCTTCATATTTGTTGCTTATTCATTCAAGCGGGTCAAAGTTACAAAGCACTTCACATCTTATTAATCGGCCTAGTTTTACCCTACCAGTGCAGTAGTAAGGTTATCTGTAGAAAAGCACCGTATTTAGGTCAGCCTTCACAGTAAGGCTACATTAAATGTTGTAATATTCATTGTGTATAGTGTATATTTGTGGAATGATGTTGTTGCCCTCTTCGCTTAAGCCTGAGCTCCTGCAGTGTGTGTTCACAAACTAACTCAGTCGATATTATGCCACTTTTTTCACCGAGGGCCACATACAGAAAAATATACGAAGGGCTGGGCCACTCACTAGAGGTATATTGCCTCATAAGTTCAGTTATAAGTTAGCACAATCAATCAAATGTAGGTAAATTATGCTTATGAGTGTTGGCAGCTCATCCCTTAAAACAGAAGCCTCAGATTAGGAGGCTAAGGAGAAATAGGAAGGGTGAATTTCAAGATTATTATATAAATAGGTCATTAGGCACATTCACACCGCAGTACTTTTCCCACAAAGGTACAGATCGCGTTCACACCGGAATAAATTCCTGGGGAAGGATTAGGCAAATGAAGCCGCTGACGTCACTTCTTCTTCTTCTGCTTTGGGTTTACTGGCAGGCCGCAAACAACTTCACGGTGTATACTGCCACCCGAAGTCCCCGGCCGGAAGTCCCCGGAGTTGGGTACTGGCTTCAGTAGAAGCTGCTGGGACTCCCAGCAGCTTCTACTGAAGCCTTCCGAGTAATTTGCCAGAACGCCGACACCTCCTCATCTCCACCGCTCCCATGTTTTCTTTTGTGTTGCCATAAGTTAGTCTCTCTGCGTTTCTGCACTGGGCTAATGCTAATGCTAATAATGCTAATGCGAGGATAATAAAATGGCGGCTTCACAAAAGTTTTTGGGAGTTTTACAGGGCGTGGTTTGCATTCTGCCCAGCCAATCAGACATAGGAACCTTTTTCTCCCACGATAGTACCTGCTCTCTAGCAGGGGCGGAAAAGGGGGTAAAAAAGGTTCTGATGAACTCATTTTAGTTCCGGCTCTTTTTGGTGTGAACGCGACATTTCTGAACTATATCGGAACTAAAGTGGTACTGCGGTGTTGGGCTTTTTTCTTATCAACTAAGATATGTTACCCGGGCCGTAGTTTGGACACCCCTGAGGCGGTCTGATGAACTGGAGAAACTGCAGGATTAGTCTGGACTGGCCAAAGTCAGACTAAGTGCAACTCCAACAACCACAGTCAAAACAAGGAGTAGCAACAAACAAATATCCACCCTCATTCACCACCATCTCTTCCGCAGTGAGCCAAGACCATGTTGCCACACATTATACAATGACCTCTCACTTGCTGCTGTGGAGCTATAAAGGGCAGCTGGGGAGAATTAGCTGGAGTGTTATGCATCAAGAAAGACACATTTGACCCACTTGAATGAATACACAAAAAATATGAAGAAAGAGTTATCTCTGGGGCTACTTCGCTGCCAGCTGTAGCCCCCCGGGACCCGAAAGTGGTGTAGCCTAAGTACTTCAACATCAATGCATATGAATGTGCTCGAAATAGGCTGTATTGATCAAATAAACTTACACAAATTAACTGTATCACTATAACATGATGATGTTAAAGAATGCACCTAACGTACGGATGTTCATTAAAGTAATACAAAAACGACACAATAAACAAACCATCATGATCTTACTTTGAAACCTTGAAATCCGGAAATGTCCTCATCAGCAGGCCATCACGTGGTTTCCAAAAATAACTGAGTGACACGAGCAGTTCTCATTCATAACACTCCATTCGATGTCTCACTATGGGATGCGCCTCAACGCGTATGCAAACAGAAGCATCAATCTCATTACGCCAATCCTGATTGGCTGGTGATCTTGACGTCTACGTCAGGGAATCCACCCACCCTTTAAGTGGCTTGCGCTACGTCGCAGCGTCATTCAAACACCTCTTCTCGCTTCGGAGCACATCTCAAAAATATCTGTCCACAGACTGAACCACAAGCTAACTTTCGGTCGACGGGCGCTTGCCGGCTACTTTTGCTTTGCAAGAAGATTGAATTAAATATTAACACACCAGTTAACATTGAAATCTGCCCCGCCGTTTTTTCTTTCGAAATAACGGTAAGGTTTGATTTTTCTTCAAACGGTAACGTACCTGTTACTAGTTTGCCCCTCCACGTCGACACCCCAGTAAACGAGGATGGATTCTTCTCTCCCTCACACCAGAGGAGACGGAGGCTCGGAGACTCGGCTCGGAGACTCGGCTCGGAGACTCGGCTCTGCGGCTGCGGGTTTAAGATTTCGAGCACGGACTCACACCAGGTCTGCTCGTCCTGCCTTGGGCTGGAACATGCCCAGGAGGCTATCGATGCCCCTGGTTCGTGCGGACATTGTGCCCGCTTCACCACCAAGAGCCTCCGCCGACGGCTAGCGCGCCAAGCTAGCCTGTCGGGACAGGACCCTTTCATGTCTGCTGATTCGCCGGCCGGCAATCGAGACATGGTGGCGACCGCAGCGGAGGTTGAGCCCCACGCCATGCCAGGCTGGGGCTCAGCAACGGCGGTCGATCCGCGGGATCGGAGCCGCGGGATCGGAGCCGCGGGATCGGAGCGCCGTGTCGGGCTGGGGGCCGGCGGCGGCGAGAGCCGCGAGAGCCGCGAGAGCGGAGCCCCGCGCTGTGTCAAGCTGGGTCTCCCAACTGGACCTCACCGTGGTTCCACCCGCGGAGGATGTCCTAGAGCTGGATTATATGGAGGAGGATGAAGAGGATGCCTCTGAGTTCCTCTTATCCGACTCAGATGAGCACGAAGATAACATCTTCGTTTCATCTGCTCAGGCTGCCAAGCCGGAGGTGATGTCCGCTCCCCCGGGCGAAAGCACACCAGCTTCGCCCTGCCTCAGTATGGACTTGCAGGCCGTGTGCCAACGCGCTGCGTCCAGGCTGGACATCCCCTGGCCTGAAGTGGCCAAGGAGACCTCCAGATCTCGCTATGAGGGGAAGAACTTGCCCCAAGCAGCGAGGATGAAGAGGCAGCTTCTCCCAGTCTTTCCAGAGATGCTGGACGAGGTGTCGGTCTCGTGGAGAGACCGCCCTTTCAGCAACAAGGCCCCAATCCAGGGTGCCTCCTCTTTGGATTTTGAGGGCATGGAGAAGCTCGGCCTGCTCCGCATTCCGCCCATGGAGCCGCTGGTGGCAGCCCACCTCCAACCGCGGCTGGCTTCGGCACTGAGCAGGAACCCCACGCTGCCGGCAAAGGTAGACCGTTTCCAGTCAGCAATGACCGAACGAGCCTATAAAGCCGCAGCTTTGTCCGCCAGGGTGCTCAATGTCTCCTCGCTGCTGACCGCCTACCAGGCGGAGCTCTGCGAGGACATGACGAACAAACCTGAGCCTGCCGTGTGGGACGAAATCACAGCGATCACGGACATTTGCCTCCGTGTGCAGTGCTGTGCAGTCCAAGCCACGGGCAAAACGCTGGGGATAATGGTGGTACAGGAGAGAGCCAGGTGGCTTAACCTGACGAACCTTCCAGACCGGGAAAAAGAGGACGTCTTGGACATGCCTGAGGGCATATTTGGCACCGCACCGACCGGGGGGGTTCCCGATGGCCTGGCCTGTTAAGTGGCCTGCCTCACACAGGGTGACTGGCTGTCTACATGATGTGGCCTACCGACATGGCCACTGTCATACAGATCATAAATCAAAGCCCTTGATTGGTCTCTGTGTTTCATTCAAGCTCAGGATAACCTCCGCTCAGGTGAGGTAAAGGACTCTCTGAGGGTTTAGATCAGGGGTCTCCAACCTTTTTTAGGGTGAGAGCTACTTAAAAAAAATAAAACAAGTCGTGAGCTACTTTTACTCCTCTTTTTTTTGCAGTGTATATATTTAGCACATGTTAACATTATTATATGCTTATCTTTAACCTTTGTGTGCTGTTTGGGTCTGTGGGACCCGTTTGCAGTGTTTACTAAAAGAAAATGTATGCAATTTAATTATTTTAACCTGCTTTATTTGGGGGTGGGCTTCACCTCGTCTAGGGGGGTCTGGGGGCATGCACCCCCGGGAAGATTTTTTTTTAAATGTTGAAGTTAAATCCATCAATCTGGTGCACTTTGATGACAAAATGAATGTATGGATACAGCTCTCAACACTCATATGAAAGGGAGCTGTATACTTTTCAATACTCCAAACATCTTTAGAATATGATCACAACCAATAAGAAATCATTTAAACTTGTATATTCTTATCTTATGTTACCTAGTTAGCATTTTTTCTTTCTATTTATGCATATTTTACTAATCACTCCCCTTTTAAATACAATATAGTACACATTGGACTGATTTCTTACTTTATTTGTTACAACTATTAAATAGATAAAGGTGTGCTCTCTCTCTGTCTCTGTCTCGCTCGCTCACAGAGACTGTGTGCTCCTCCGTGGCGATGACGGCTTGCGTTAAAAAAAAAAAAAAAAAGATATTTGTAAAGTGGGGGCGGGACACAAACAGGATTTCGAAAAGTGGGGGGGACTTTCCCCAGTGGAAATTACGCTATGCGTGTGTGTGCGTCAAGTGCAATAAATATGCAAGTTGCAACACACACACAGTACAACTCTGCCCCTCATGTGTTGTACAGTATAGGCTGGCATGACTAGGCTGTGTGTTCAATGGGGCTGTTGTGTAGATTCTGCCAGAAGGAAAGGTTAAACTCCTTATGAAGCGGTGAGGTGCCGCTACACATTGCTTTTCTTCCAGACTGCAACGCTGGTCCCGCAAATCAAGCAAGAACGTGATTGGTCGATATTCATTGTGGGGGGTGGGGGGAGGAGCCGGGTGTTAGATAGATATAGAGTTGTAGTAAATAGATAGAGTTCGCTATGATTGCGGTTTCGTTTATGCATAGGGTAGATTCTTTTAATTACATTTCCTTTATTTTTGGTGTATTTTTTACATTTTGCATTTGCTTGGCGAGCTACTTATTGAGGGCTTGCGAGCTACCGGTAGCTCGCGATCGACGTGTTGGAGACCCCTGGTTTAGATAGTTAACTTAGTCTAAGTTCTCAGTGGGTCTCAAACGGTTTGGTCACCATTTATGTAAAGACATATTTCCATTTGAGAGGGTAGTGATTAGTAAAATATGCATGAATAAATAAATAAAAAGTTAACTAGGTGAAAAAAGGTAAGATAAACTTTTAAAACTTGTTGAGAGCTAAAACTAGTCTTTGCTGCTGCCTCAAAGAGGAGCAGGGGGAGAGGAGGGAGACAGGAGAGGCTGATTCAGGAGCACAGACACACTCACAACTATAAATGAACCAAAAATAAATAAATAAACAAGTTTCAGTGTTTTTTTTATATTGGAAATGGGATGTTATTGGTTATGGCCATGATTTTATAATTATTGAAATGTATACAGTTCTGTTTCATATAGGTGTTCCCATAGATCTAGTCTCTTTATTTCCCCCTCAAAATGCACCAGATTGATGCATTTAAAAAAAAAAACTTACCGGGGGAGCATGCCCCCGGACCCCCTTACAAATTAAAATCACATTGATAGGTTCCTAAATACATTAGGAACATACAATTTTTTTTTAAATAGTAACCCATGTCCATATGTTTATTTGTGGGTAGTAAGGCAAGGCAAGACAAGGCAAGTTTATTTATATAGCATTTTTCAACACAAGGCAATTCAAAGTGTTTTACAAAAAATGAAAGTGAAAATGGCATTTAAAATCAGTAATTAAAAAGAAAAGCTAATAAAAGAAACATTAAAAGAAAAAATACATGGATAAAAGTTACAGTGCAGTCTAAGATATGAATTGTTCAATTAAAAGCAGCGACAAAAAGAAAAGTCTTCAGCCTGGATTTAAAAGTAGTAACGGCCCGTCCACACAGCGGCGTGCGTTGAATCTTTGTGGTGGGCGTGGCTGAAGCTTGGGAGCAACGCGACCAACAACCAATCACATGAATCTCCCGCCCCGGACATACAAAGCAAAAAAGCCCGCTAGCCTGCTAGCCTGCAGCAGAAGCAGGGAGAAAAGAGAGGGGGAAAAAAAGAGTTAAAAAGTGTTCCACCTTCCTTCAGCAGCAGCAGCAGCAGCGGGGAGGCTCTCTCCGTGGTGCTGCGGACCTGCGGAGTACCTGTGGAACTGCGGTCTGGCTCTCCCAACATACACGCGGTTTGATTGGCTAGCAGTTGTACTGGCAGATTTTCATAAACGGGATTTGATTGGCTGACGCCTCCGTCGAAGATTCAAAAGTTGAACTTGGCTCAACTTTTGAATCTTCTTGACGCGAGCAACGTGAGCAAAGTGTAGCTACGCTCCCCACAATGCAGTTCGGTGAGGCGTGACGTCACCCCATTCAAGTGAATGGGCAGAAGCGTTGGAAGACTCAACACACGCCGCTGTGTGGACGAGCCGTAAGAGTTGCAGCGGACATGCAGGTTTCTGGGAGTTTGTTCCAGATATTTGGAGCATAATAACTGAACGCTGCTTCTCCATGTTTAGTTCTGACTCTGGGGACAGAAAGCTGACCAGTCCCTGAAGACCTGAGAGATCTGGATGGTTCATAATTTAGCAGGAGGTCAGAAATGTATTTTGGGCCTAAACCATTCAGTCCTTTATAAACCAGCAGCAGCATTTTGATATCAATTATTTGACAGACAGGAAGCCAGTGCAAAGACTTCAGAACAGGAGTGATGTGATCCACTTTCTTAGTTTTAGTGAGGACTCGAGCAGCAGCGTTCTGAATCAGCTGAAGCTTTCTAATCGATTTTTTAGTGAGACCTGTGAAGACACCATTACAGTAGTGTAGTCGAGTCTACTAAAGATAAAAGCATGGACAAGTTTTTCCAAATCCTGCTGTGACATTAGTCTTTTAATCCTAAATATGTTCTTTAGGTGATAGTAAGATGATTTAGTAACTGTTTTAATGTGACTGTTGAAACTCAGGTCAGAGTCCATGACTTCACCTAGATTTCTGGCTTTATCTGTTGTTTTGAACATTGCAGACTGAAGCTCAGCGCTAACTTTTATACGTTCTGCCTTGGCTCCAAAAACCATTACCTCAGTTTTATCTTTGTTTAATTGGAGAAAGTTCTGACACATCCAGTCATTGATTTGTTCAATGCACTTACTCAGTGTTTGAATTGGAGCATAGTCTCCTGGTGAAATGGTTACGTAAATGTGTGTGTCATCTGCATAGCTATGGTAACTTATTTTGTTGTTCTTCATTATCTGAGCCAGTGGTAGCATGTAGACGTTAAAGAGAAGAGGCCCCAAGATGGAGCTTTGAGGTACCCCACATGTCATATTTGTCAACTCAGGCCCCGGCCACACGAGGACGATAACGGCTAAACGCATAGGATTAACGCAAACGCAATCGCAAAAAAGCTTCCGTCCACACGCAATCGACACCGGAAAGTTTCTGTCCACACGAGACAGCTCCGTTTAGCTCCAACCGCTGGAGAAGCTGCAGTACATGGCGCTGTAACTTCCTCCACAAAAGCAGCGAAGAAGCATGGTTGTCATGGTTGCCCTTCTGTTTATTCTCCGCGGTGGGGGCCGAGGTCAACGTGTATTAAAGTTTCAATCTTCCGGACAAAATTATAAAAAGTGCCGGTCAAAGTTCTTCTTTGTTATTTATTGAGCTTTAAAACAAATGAATAACGACTCTATATAATAATAAAATACACGGAGCCTCTCTTTTTCCTCCCTCTCTTCGGACAGCGTCAGTGTCTGTCTCATGCAGCAGCTGATCCAGTAATGAGTGACCCGGCCGACAGTAAAAATAAACATATTTATAACTAGTTTAGGTAGTTTGAGAGGTAATTAAAATAGCTAAGATCTAAGGCACGTGCGTTGTTTTTGTTTTTGGTAATGATGTCAGAGAAGAAACACTGTTGTGCGTTTTTCAATTCCAAATTATAAAGGCCAAGTCTCTCTTTATAGATTTCAAAGTGAACCTGGTAGATTTAAACTATAGGGTTATCACTATGGGCCCTGCCTGTACCTGTTCGCTCTGCCATCACGTGAAGGGTCTGCTGACAAGCGACCAACAGAAAGGTTAATGTTAATGTTGTTGCACGTCACCTACCACTTGCCATAACTACTGCATCCTTTTTTACGTTTAGGCTACTTTTATAACTTAAAATAGAAAAATAATAATTTGCACAATTATTTATCCATGTATTATTACAAAACAACGCTATAATGATGGCCTTGCTGATGTGTCCTTCAATTAATATTCAGATTTAGCGAATTTCAAATGTGTCTTTCTTGATGCATAACACTCCAGCTTATTCTCCCCAGCTGCCCTTTATAGTTGCACAGCAGTAAGTGAGAGGTCATTGTATAATGTGTGGCAACGTGGTCTTGGCTCACTGCGGAAGAGATGGCGGTGAATCAGGGTGGATATTTGTTTGTTGCTACTCCTTGTTTCGACTGTGGTTGTTGGAGTTGCACTTAGTCTGACTTTGGCCAGTCCAGACTAATCCTGCTGTTTCTCCAGTTGATCAGACCGCCTCAGGGGTGTCCAAACTACGGCCCGGGGGCCAAATGCGGCGCGCAGACCTTTTTGAATTGGCCCTCAGCAAATAAAAAAAGTATAATGGAATGTGGCCCATAGATGAAACTTGTGCTTGTGTTATATTGTACTTCTTAACTTAAAATGTAAAAATATTTTTACACAGTAGTATTCATGTGTTAATAAGACCACTTTTCAAATAAATGCAGTCAGTTAAAGTTGGAAACATTTTCTAACATATCTTAGTTTATAATAAAAAAGCCCAATGACTTATTTATATAACAACCTTGAAATTCACCCCTCCTATTTCTCCTTACTGTATTATAATTCATCTGAGGCTTCTGTTTTAAGGGATGAGCTACCAACACTCACAAGCATAATTTACTTATATGTAACTAACATATAACTTATAACAATATACCTCTAGTGAGTGGCCCAGCCCTTCGTATATTTGTCTGTATGTGGCCCTCGGCGAAAGAAGTGGCATAATATCGACTGAGTTAGTTTGTGAACACACACTGCGGGAGCTCAGGCTTAAGCGAAGAGGGCAACAACATCATTTACACGTTATCAGTGTCCTTGGACTCCCTGCCGTCATTCTAACCAATGTCACTCTAATAGGGTGTTGCAAAGTAGCAACCGCTATAAACACCAGGATATGTTGCAGCTCATAGCTGTTTTTAGTTTTCTATGAATATTTGATCCATTCCTATCAAATAGCATATTAAATACATAACACTAAATAAAAGCACTCAAATGCATACATCCTCCAATCAGAGACACTGCCAGAATGTTATTTCCCAGAGTGAAATTATCATCAAGGTTACCTTAAGAATAACCATTTGAACCTGCTTGTTGTGAATATGACAACATTAATCAGGATGCATCATTTAAAACGGATCGTAAATAAGGAGCTAAACTCGGAGGGCAACAGACAAACATGCAATAAACATCTCTGACCAAACCTGTACAGGCTTTATTCCCTTGATTTATTGCTTTCATAAATGACCTTTGTTTATTCTATTTTGTAATTGCCCTGTGTATTTTCACACTTTGTAAACTGTGATGTTTGTCAAAAACTTGATTATGGTAGGGTTAGACAATTAGTAAAACTAAAGGCATTGGATGGAGTGAAATGTTGCATTATCTTTCTTAAGTCTATCTTCAGGTGTAAATATAAATAGTAACGTGCTTGTTTTCTTTTACTTGTCATGCATGTAAGACATTTTCTAGAAAGACATTGGAAAAACCCCGAAGAGTACATACAGTTTCTTGCTTGAATTAGATTGTTGACGAGGTTTGTTTGATGGATTGAAAATCTATTTATCGAGAGGTTGCAATTCTCTTCTGTGAAGAGTTGCCTGCACTGTTGTACTCACATACTTCACATTGACACCATGTTCTTTCTTTGGAAAGACAGATAAAGAGACATTATAAAGTTAAAGTTTGCAATATCAGAGGGGTTGGTAAGTAAAACTAAATAGACTCTGATTTCGGTTGAATATTTGTATAGTATTCAAATATTAAGACATGTAATTTTGCTATATATCTTCTCCTCAATGAGCCAATGGTCTTTTAGCATAAACCTTGTCTAAATCAGTGAAGATAAAAGCAATTTCACTACATTCACGTGTGTTACATGCAGTTTTAGTAAAAAGGTGTAGGCCTAATGTAGGGGAGTAGTAGGTCTTCATGGGGACTGGGGAATGTTTGAGCTTTCAGTGCTGTCTATGCTATTTGACATATGGGAAATAACTGGTTTTGTTCATTCTCACTGAAATTGGCCTAACATGATTGTAGGTCAGCGATTATAAAATCAACATTACATGCAAACAGCCAAGCAGAAACGCCCAGAAATTGTTTAAGGTAACTGAACACTGTGCACAGAAAACAGAGGGAATGTCTTACACCACCTGGGAGAATGGTTGGCAACATGGGAGGTAAACCACAGGAGTCCAGATGTCCTTCTTGTCAGCTATGATGCCAAGAGAATTTGAAGGAGAGAATATGCGAAAGACAAGCAGCTGTATTATTGACTACAAGGACAGCAAAGAGCCGAGAGCTTGTGGTGTGGACAGTTTGAGGCCAGAGTGGTGGTAGTCCGACTGGAGGGAGTTATTTAGAGGGAGGATGTCAAAACTGCAATATTAGCTCTTATATTCACCAAGGATGTTCTTTCTTAAGATGTGAGTTGTGAAAGAGTGAGACGATAAGCAGTATGATGTACAAGAAGCTAGAAGCAAGTGATTACCGCACAATAACTCAACTAAAGGCAACGCGATGAAACCTGTAAATGTCTCATTCAAAATGAATCACTTTAATTAATGCCTTTATTTCTGAACATTTACCTTCTTGCCCTATTTTTATTTGTATTAGATCCACCATGGAGCTTATGTTCATGCGAGTGCTGGTGCGGCTGGGGTCCCCTTTAGACATTTAGATATTCTGCATATCTAATGCTTCCTATAACTGGTTGTGACATCCTTTACATTTGCTATAATATATTGCAATAAAAAAAAAAACCTTGAGTTGGTTTATTCTAATCATGTGTATTTATTATTGTCGCCAGGATTATGAAGGTTTCTTATGTCATGCATGTAACATGTGCATCCTTTAATATCCTCCAAAAATATTAGTGAAACTATTTAAAATCAAGGGGCGTTGGTGAACTCCAGTTCGAAACCTGCCTCTGCCGCCACTGCGTCAGGCCGTTGGGTACCAGTTTACAATAAGACTACCCTTAAAAATGATTCATAAAGTGTATAATTAGGTTATTAATTAGGTTGTAAACACTTTATTAATCATTAAGAACCATTTATAAACCAGTTCTAACGTAGTTTTCATACATCAACACAGGCTCACTATTTGGCAAGATGACTAAGCCTTATATTGGCTACCTAGCTTACTTCGTCTTCAGCCAGCATCCTTGGCATCTGTTGTTCACTGAGTTCATTCCCCCCTTCCATCTTGATGTTTCTTGGCATCTCTTTATGACCATTTATTTATGAGTTAGTTACTAACATTTATAACTGCCAAAAGGGAGCCTTGTAAAGTGTAAAACACATTTCCATGTATTAATGAGTTACAACCAGCCTTAAAGTTATGCATACATTAGGGCGTGGTCACATTGAGTGACAGGTCATTCCAGTGACTGCTGTTGTTAGCTTCCTGTCGATCTGCTAGCAGCTCCGTGATGCTACAGGGGCTCAACCTGCTCAACTCATCCAGGGAACATAACTTGAACTCTGCCGTGTTTGTTGTGCTGGTGCCTTGTGGACTATTCTTCATGCTTATATCGGACTATTGTGACTCGCTCCGCGTTTAAAACAGACGGACATTACAATATAGTTGGTTGAGCTGGAATTCATAATTGAGTTTACAAGTTAACGTCAGTCATATCTGAAGAACGAACCCAAACCTTGTTCTTTTTATTAATTGTATTACCAAATTGGTATCAAATGAATAGGTATTGGTATTGGTAACACCAATAAACTATTTTATTTGAGTATTTGTGTCTGGGAGAAGGTACTGTACCCAGTTCCTATGTTCGGCAGTTATAGACTGGGCTTTCTTGTACAAGAGAATAATAAATCAATATGGACCATTACTGTATAATTATCCTTAATTTATGTTATACAATTTACCTAATACACAAGTATGGCATTTTTAAACATGACGTACAACACTTTTTATGTAATTTGTGTGCATTTTGTTGTTAAAAAAGATGATGTTATGATTTATTTTTTTGTTAGTATGCACGTGGACGCTTTGGACATACCTGGAGAAGGAAGAAATGGGTCTTCGGAATGATGGGAGATAAAGACAAAAGGCGGAGACTCGTGTTGAAACTAGTGGAGAAACGATCAAGATGCCACCTTGTCCCTCTGATTCGACGGCATGTTAAGTCAGGAAGTAACATTATTAGTGATGAGTGGAGGGCATACAGGAGAGTGCTGAGTAACATGGGGTACAACCACTACACCATAAACCACAGCAGGTGGTTTGTGAACCCCCAAACTGGCAGTCATACACAACATAATGAAAGAGCTAGGTCGACCGTCAAAGGACATGTCCGTAGACTGAGAGGAAACCGTACAGAGAGTTTGTTGGAGGAACACCTCAAGGTTCTTGAATGGTCATCTTGGCTCTGCTCACCCTGATGGACTGCTTGGATGCTTGTTCAAGGATATACACAAAGCCTTTCCAGTCTGAGTACCATTGTGTCTTACCAAGTCTTTCATTTATGTCTGAGAAAAGCTTTTATGTTTAAATATGTGTATCAGCCATACTAAACAGTCATTACTTTGAGTCCTAATTTTCTTCATGTGTGAATAAAATGTTTTGCTTGATTCTGTTGCATCTTACTTTGCATTTCATGTGAAAAATGTGTATTAGGTCAGCGTGAATGTTATAACTCATTCATAAATGGACATGTGTATTAAACTTTAAAACAACGCACCCTTTCAGTAGTTATAAATGTTAGTGACTCATCAATAAATAGTGATTTGTTTCACACTTTACAATAAGGCTCATTTTTGGCAGTTATAAATGTTAGTAACTCATTCATAAATGGTCATAAGAGATGACAAGAAACATCAAGATGGAAATCAAATCAAGTTTTATTTATATAGCACATTTATAAACAATTTTTGGTCGAGCCAAAGTGCTGTACATATAATAAAAAATAGCCTACAGTAGAGACACTTTACAGCTAATACAACAGCACAGATTGTTCAGAATATCAGTATGAGAAAAACGACACCCTCTGTCCTTAGACCCTCACATCGTACAAGGAAAAACTTCCGGAGAAAACCCACAGTTTAAAGGGAAACATGGGAGAAACCTCAGGGAGAGCAACAGAGGAGGGATCCCTCTCCCAGAACGGACAGACGTGCAATAGATGCCGTGTGTAAATCGAAGAGATAATACATTTTACAGCATAGGGAGGTGTACCGAATGTTAGGAATGTGTCTGTAATAAGAAGATTACAAAGGGGGGGAATCAACTCAGTGAACAACAGATACCAAGGATGCTGGCTGATGAAGAAGACGAAGTAATCTAAGTAGCCAATATAAGGCTTAGCAGTATAGATAAATGTGGGCTCACTATTTGGCAAGCAACCGGTCACAGTTGCCCTGTTTATCTCATGTCTTATAAAAGCGTATTAATGATTTATAAAGTGTTCACAACCTAATTAATAAATTAATTACAAACTATTCGTAAACCCTTTATAAGGGTAATCTTATTGTAAAGTGGTACGGGCCGTTGTGTCCTTGGGCAAGACACTTCACCCGAATTTGCTCCTGTGGGTAATGTCCACAGTAATTACTCTTACATGTCTACTATGTGTAATGTGTAATTGTAAAGCGCTTTGAGCACCTGCAAAAGCGCTCTAATTAAAAATGTGATGCATTATTATTATTATTAATATTATTATTATTAAGGCTGAGAGTCCAAATGGCGGGCAGGTGACGGACAGATAACAGGCAAACAACTAATGAAAACTCCATGCAGCAATGAGGATAAACCAACAAAGTGAAATGGTAAAGTAGTGAGTGAGAGATAAGGAAGTTGGAACATGTGAGCATCGGAATGAGGAAGTCAGGTGAAAAAATCTGAGGTCATCTGGTGGACAGGTAGGGAACGACAACAACTTGTGTGATAGTTGGGATGTTGCTGAAGAGGAGGGACCAAGGGACATCCATCCAATTTCATCCATTAACCACCTGAATACCTGCCTCATTTGATAATGAGCAGTGATGATTATTTAGAAAGTAATAGCGAAATCCAAAAATAATAAAATGCCTGATTTAATAATTGTCATGTCATTCTTTTTGAGTTAAACATTACAGGTTAAATCATTGATGTACGTCCTAATATAGTGAACCAAACATACTAAGGGAACATAATAAGCTACATTCTTAGTGTCCCTTTAACACTGTCATCACTAAACATTAACAGCTGTGAATGGAATTATTTATTGTAAAAAATGAAAGACAAGTCACAATCCCCCTTCTTACAATAGAAAATAGCAAATAGCTCAACATGAAAAAGGACATAACATAACAGTGACTTTAGGTTAAAAAAAACATGGGCAAATATGGTCACCTGGAAAGACATACAGTATATGGCAAACTAAGCAATTGGACTTTATTGTGAAACATGATCTGGTAACTTATATTACGTTATTGGATGAATACATTATATTTCCCAATGGAGAAAATATTTAACTAACTGTCTTCTGATATACATCTAACTGAAATCTAGATAACACTTCCTGTTATGCCATTTCCCCATGCTTTCGGAATACAGTTTGAACTGCTTTTAATTTACGAAACAGGACAAAGGTACACTATTTAATACAGTAAAAACTCAACAGTAAGATTTTAAATTGCCTGAAACTGCATGATCTGGACTTTTGGAACGGTTGTATAAAAGTTAATTTTTTTCAGTTCAGGTCCATATAGGCTAGTCCTATTTTTTTGTACCATTCAAGAGTATTTCCTTTCTCGGCTTCATTGAACTTAAAGGAAAGTGTTCAGTAGCTTTAAAAGAAATTCAAAAGGGAGAGTGCCTCTTGAAGTGTACTGTAACATGCCTCACTAACCACAATAAATGGAGTCACAAGGTCCCAGGACACCTTTTTATGTTCACACACATACTTTTAAATGTACGTACTTGTGAGGACAATGGTTGTTGTCTGGCCTCAACCTTAACCATTTCAACGTAATGCTTAAATCCAACGTCACCCAAATGTGCTCATTTTATTCAGCAATTTATTTCACAGGGATGGTTTTATTTCAATGAAAACAGCATGTTGAGAGTTGAGTTTTTTCTTTGTAGCACACTCAGAGGAAAAGTGATGCTCCAAATCAACATCAGCACTGAGCTCCTTTCCCCAGATGTTAGCATCAATAATGTGAAGCAGGAAGAATTTGTTTTATATATGCTCCAAGACACAGCATTTTACTATGAGTACAGAGTTTGTCTTAGAAAAATAATGTTTTTCCTGGTTTGTTGAGTAAGTGGTCGACTACAGTATGTATGCAGAGGCATGTGGTCATAATTTGTAGTTTTAAAAGAATGGTAGAAAGAAAATCTATTTCAAAATAAATCAAATGTATTGCTACTTTCCACACTGCATAATTCAGTTGACCTCTTTAAATTATTATTTCTACATTGTGCATGGCATCAAAAATTCCAGATATACAATGGTTGTTAAAGAAGAATTACATTGAGAAGTAAATACAAAAACAAGACACATAAGTCAGGTAGTCTATGATAACAGTATATTTACATTTACTATCATTCTTTAACCTTTAACAATTAAGGACTTCTGACCATTTTAGTTGAAGTCACATTATTTCAAAGTCACAAATAGTCAGTAATGAAGACATGCTTATTCACGTGTTTCCTTACCATATTAATCTTTACCATATACTCCCATAAACCTGTGGAGTACAACACGAATAATGTTGTTGATGCAGCCCAACTGTGTCCTTGTTGAATGAGCTCATTTTAAATGCAACAGGACTCGAGGATTGTAAAATGGAAATGTGATTATTGTATACTGTATTTTTAATGGATTAATACAATATGTCTGTATACATATTGTCAAATTAGTTCACATTTTGTTGTGACACGAAAGGAAAAAGGGGATATGCATGAGCATGAATTTAAAGCTATAGGAGTGAAACTTCCAGTAAGTCATTATTCCTTTAATTAAAATAGTTTCTTCTGAATGTTTCCTGATGGACTCTTAAACAAGGTTAAATAATATCTTCTGTTTACAGTAAAGAGAAGAGTGGGTGATAGAGAGGAAACTGTCTCAGCTGGTCTCTGTGAACACAGGACATCTAGCATACCATCTCCCGTTGAGTAGTTGGATTGCAATTGCAACACAGGGCGCATGCAGACCATCAGGCTGTGCATTCTTTAGCTGGGGGCTAATTTTCAGACAGTCCTCGACTTGGGTCTGGGTAAACAGCACCGCCCCGATGGTTGTTTGTTTAAAGTGTGGAACGATCCATCGCAGAGCGCCGGGCTCGATTGACACTGTCTGCTGATCTGCTACTGCGGATTGCTCAGAATAACACGGCTGCTCGCTAATTCCCGTCTACCGAGCTTTCGGCGAAACACCGAGAGAGTAGGGTCCAAAAAAAGCCAACAAGGCAGGCAAGAATCTCGCTCCGCCGGAGTCCGCACCCGAGAATGGCTTCAGGAGACCTTTACGAGGTAGGATAAAACCATGTCTATGGAAAATGCTTTGTAATATTGACGAAAAATGGAATTAGGAAGTAAAGGGGAGGGCGTCGCGCATGTAAAAAGCGGTGTACTAAGCCCTTTAATAGGCGAAACTAACCCTTCTCATGCTTTGCGAAGACTATGTTGGTTAATTTATGCGTATACTTTGTGTCGCTTCTGATATACTTTGACATAATTCTTCACGACTGTAGTGAAGAGATAAGATGCCATTTACTGGCTGAACTCCTCAGTCTGTCGCCGAGTTGAAAGTCGTGGTAAAGTGACAGCGGCGCTGTGTGAACGGTCATGGTGAATAGCTACAGACGGAGTGATGGTTTTGAAGGTGCGCATACATGCCAAAAATACATGTTGTCATCACAGCCTTTACAGCTGTGTGACTGTTTTGTTGGATGTTTGGCACATAATATGAGACACTAGTTTTATTTTTGTATCGAGCAGTGTTGACAAGTATGTGTGAGCTCCTTTTGCAGTTGATGTGCGAATTTTTTTAAATAGTGACTCCGACCGTGTTGGGCGTAAAAGTTGCCCAAATGTGTAGTAGGAAGGTCACGCTGCCCTCGTGCGTAACATCACTCTGGAACCTGTGCCAGAATTTGCATGAAGCTTTCAACATCAGCTTCTCTGACTTACTGCCATTAGCCTTTGTCATGCTGACATGGTGTCATATGTTCACTTCATTGTGGTGACAGAGAGAGATGGGGGGGCTGCGAATGTCTGATGACTTCCAAGGACAAATGATAGTTAGACAAAACAAGTTTTCATGCATGTTCATAATGCAGAGGGAAATAACTCTCAGAATAACGTTATTAGCACATTTTTACAACTTGAGGAACGAATGTTTTTAATAAGGGCTATACAAGTGTTCATACTGGGTAGTTTATTTAGTTTTAAAAAAGTATTCAACGATTTACAGACCACTCTTTCCCCATGTAAGTCAATGGGAAAAAGTGTTTCCGGGCCTGGCAACCAAACGGAAATGTAGTAGGCCTACCACCGTTTGGCTACTACGAATATTTTCATCTGAGTCCGGCGCACTTCCTGGGGGCTTGAGTACAGTGAGCAGCAGAGGTGGAGCTATGGCTTCATCGTTATCAGGAAATGATCGTATAGGGCGTACACACTGAGCCGTTTGGCCCCCCAGAGCGTTCCGGATGCAGATCTATCCACCTTGGGACCCGTTCTCGTTTGCGGGGTCCGTTTCCGCGGTTCCGTTACGGCCTTGTGTGAACGACGAGAGACGAGAGAAAAGTAGCAGATACAACCCGTTTCGTTCTCGTGTAAACACGCCTAACAAATGTCAAATGTAACATTACGGCTGTAAACATTTTTGACAGTGCTCTAAAGCAAATAGTAGTAGAAAAAACTCCTAATTTACCATTCAGTTAAGTGCTGTTATTATTCCAACATTTTAGACATTTTTGAATTTAAAATTCCAACTTTAACAACATCCTTTTGTCCCCTGAGGTATATTTCCAAAGTCAAAGCAAGTTTAAAATGTTTTAATAAAATATGGAAGATGTTTATTAATCACAGTGTTTCGACTAATTTACCAAAAATCTCGACTTTGACTGTTAATAACGTGGTTATTTTAGATTTTTGTGTAAGGCACGTTTATACGAAATTTAAAGACATAATACATATTTGATATCATGCTAAAAATTGTGTTTTGGGATACTGCTGTTCTAGTAAAATAGTATATTATTCCAGTGTGTAATGCGGGTGTTACTTCCTGGTCTTGTCGGTGTCATGCAGTCGAGTGGTGCAAATTGTCCTTCAATGCAGGCTCAGTTGGCTATGGGGATGTGGTCAGACGTGCTCTACTGCACCTGTAACCACATAGTGAAGGTTTACATTACACACCTGTCTTTACGTCCCTGACAATATGTTCTTCTCACTAAGCTTTGGGCTAGATGATGCTAAAAATACATTTGGCTGCTGATGGAGGACATGCCCACCTCCAGTCTTTCAGCTCATACTGGCATCAAGTGTTACTAAACCTCCATATCTGCCTCCTCCACTTTGCTTCTCCTTTTCTTTGCATGTCTCCCTTCTATTCTGATATATAGTTGAGTGTGACATCCGGGACAGTGCGCATTCAAATATCCTATTCATTTCAGTGACACCCCAAGCAGGACACCCATCAAAGGCTGTTTAATGTGCTCAAAACATCTCAGGAAATATTGAGCATGTATCACCACAGATGTATAAAACCTATTTTTCCAATCCTCTGTATCTGATTTAACAAGCAGTAGTCAATGACATGTTTTCTCAAAATTACACTAAAGTAAAAATTAACAAATCTACTGACTGCAAAGGGTCATACATTGCTTGAACTTGTGAATGTTCATGCTAGTGTACCTTATTAAAAACAAGCTTCTGTTGGATTCTGTATGTATAGTAGACATATAGAATTAAAGGGAGTCTCACTGATTCCCATAGCATTGTTTTCTCTCATGCAGTTTTTTGTTGATGTGAATTGAAGTTGTGTAGTTGTAGGCTTGTCTTTGCTAGCTGTCATTTAAGAAAAAATGACCTTTTATTCTTAGTTTGATCCATCTCTTTAACTTGCAGGAGAAAACACAGACAGCCCGAGCTGACCATGGGTTTTGTATGAGGTAACTCCAAAGCCACCGTACCTTTTTAATGTGCAGTTACATTTGGAGGTGTGCGTTTGCTATGTCAGCTACAGCAGCTGTGTGCGTGGGCTCTGTAGCTACGCTGTAATGCCTATAAACTCTTCAGCTTAACGGTGCCCGATTAACACTGATGGACCAATGAGATGATGGCATACAGATGAGTCACTGGCAATTATATTACCCCTTATACCTTATGTTATATGACGGTAAAGCAAAACCTACCTTTAGGACATAAATAAAGCCAGAAGCAAAAGTTACGAATGGATAATGAATGTTTTTTTGACAGCTGTGGATTAGAAAGAAAACCTTTATACAGCGTTCACACTCAATGAACGTAGATTTTCCTTTACATAACAATACATTTATTCAACTTTTATAAAAAGAGAGTTACAATAATGCATTTCAACCATAAAGATACATCGAAAATAATTGCAATAATCAATGATGGTGCATGCAGTCAAATCAAACAAAAAACAAGTGGTTTTATATGGGCTCAGAACAGTCTCATAATACACACATGCACACAGAAGGATTCACACTTGTATTTCATGATCCGCAAAAGGATTCACACTTGTATTTCCGGATCCACACTTGTGTTTTTCAATGCACACACACATGTGTTCCGTTTCATATACATGTAAATAAAATCCAAATACAGAAAAAAGTTTTACATATGTATTTTTGATCCTCACATATTTGTTTTCCGTTTAAAACCTCTGTACCTGCAAACACAAACCGCTTTCTGTGCATGGATCGCTGTGTGTGGGTTTTTTGAGACTCCCCTGACGGTCAGCCGATTCGTACTTGTAATTTTTTCTATATAGCCAATCAGATGTCTCCTCAATTCTAAGCCAATCACATGAGCGCGCCCACACGATGGTAGATTTCTTGCATTCATGACGTAGCGCTTCATGTAAGCATTTTGCGCTGTTCGGAGCTGACAGGTCCATGGAGCCTGCCATGCACGCAAATACAAGCCTTTATATTATTAAGGTACAGCGCCACTTTCCGAACCATTGATGAATGCTTGTGTACACAAAAATGGCAGGCAAAACCGTTTTAAATGTGTGTTTCCTGTATGGCGAATACAGCTGCTTTATTTATGTCTGTATGAAGTTGTAGTGAGTGTGGAGGGAGCAGCTACAGGTTAGCTTAGCCTAATCGATCAGTGCACTACGAAGCCAGTGCTAGACAGTGAACTGTCAACGGGGGGAGCCCCAACGGTCATTATCGGCCGATATTCACTCTTAATAGTTTGATCGGTGCTCTCTATAAAGGCCGATCAGGAGAGCTGGATCTGATCGATATGGACATAAAAGCGAGTGAAGTATAACCGGACGGAGAGAGATCAGATCAGCTGCGGAGTCACGCAGCTCTGCATGATCACCTGAAGCCCCGCCCTCTGTTTAGCGAGCTGACCGGACAGCGCAAAATGCGTACATGAAGCGCTACGTCATGAACGCAATAAATCATACCCTCGTGGGGGCGCGCTCATGTGATTGGCTTAGAATGAAGGAGACATCTGATTGGCTATAGATAGAAACAATTACAAGTACGAATCGGCTGACCGTCAGGGGAGTCTCAAAAAACCCACACACGAATGCACAGCAATCCATGCACAGAAAGCGGTTTGTGTTTGCAGGTTCAGGGGATTTAAACGGAAAACTAATATGTGAGGATCAAAAATACATATATAAAACTTGTTTCTGTATTTGGATTTTATTTACATATATATGAAACGGAACACATTTGTGTGTGCATTGAAAACCACAAGTGTGAATCCTTTTGCGGATCATGAAATACAAGTGTGAATGTGTGTATTATGAGACTGTTCTGAGCCCAAAGTTTTAAGTCCCCAGTTGATCTCAGTCTTTTGGGACTGAAACAAAAAGTGAACTCAAGTGCAAAAAGGTCTTTACCTGCATGGACTACCTTTTGCTTTGTTCAACTTTGAGTACAAAACTATGGTATGTGTTTTTGCTCCAAGTTTAAACGGGAAGTAGCAATACAATATGTAGTGCACTCTTACACTGTTGAGTTTGGGTAATAATATTAGTTTTTTACTTACAAATGATGTATCGGACACATTTGTAAATGCATCTTTTCCTTTTCATTTTAGCCGTTGCCCACTCAAAACCAGAGATTTCTCGACCAAAGACTCCCGAGTACATCGTAAAGCATGGTGTTTCAATTTGTAGTGGGAAAATGTATGTTTTGCAAAACAATGATGCCCAGCTAGGGTTGGGGTGTGCTTAAGTAAAGTTAAGTTAAGAAAACAATCTTAAGTCGCCTTTACCCCTCTCTATGAAAGTTGATTTTAAATGTCAATACAGCTGTACACACAATGGCGCTGTTGTCAAACCCTGTACTTTTGCTGATTCTGTCAGGCGATGACACAACCATAAATTATCACTTTTTAGTTGGTCTTTAAAAGTCTGTTCCCCCTTCAAAAAGTGTTCCTCCAGTTAGAATGTTGTGGTCTGTCCCACTGACTATGTCTGCTGTGATGCTCGGTTTTGTGGTTTGCCAATTGAATAGAAGATGAAGAAGAAAAGATTGGCCTTTTTTTCGATTGTTCAGCCGTTTTTACTGCGGGCAGAGGTCTCCGCAAAATCCTGTAGAGAGCGAAAGCACTAGTGCTGATGCAGGTCATTTCACACAAAATAGTCCTTACAATCTGAGATGGCTTAATGTAAATGGAGCCTTTTGCTTGGTCCTCCTGTAAAAAATGCTGCTATAGTCAGAATGTATACAAACAATGTGGTGAAAATACTGTATGCTTGGTGTTGGAGGATAACACTGCCCCACATTTTCTAACTCTGTGCCAGCTCGTTCTTGAGCATCAAGTGTTTCTAACCCTCTCCAATTACACCGGTTTACCCCATGCTTTCTCCTTCCTTCTCTTATTTTCTCTGCATGCGTGTCTCTCTACAATGCTGTTAAGTGTGACATTGTTTGGGACTTTAAGCAACCTAATTGTCTGTTCATTTCTGTGACACCCCTGCGGCACACCGATCAAAGGCTGTTTACTCCTGTTAATGCGCACGGCACATCTGAGGACATGATGAGCAGTTAATGCCATCGCTGTGCTAGAGGCTCTGAAGAAACCTTGAAACCATTTTCCATCAGTGTCACAGCACAAAATGTGTTATGAGTACTTTTAACAAACTTTTATTTTCCTTACTTGTATTCTAAGTCTTAAAGACCAGAATGCTGGAATAAGCATGTATCTTTTAGAGCAGTCACCATCAACTGGCGGCCCGCGGGCCAAATCTGGCATGCCAGACATTCTCATCTGGCACCCTGTGGCGCTGGCGGAGTGGTTAGTGCGTTCGCCCCCCACTCGTTTTTTTTTTACAATGTCTCGTGACTAATGTGCAGTACCGGAGTCCAACAGAGAGGCAGCAGCTGCGGGACAGTAGCCTGCGTACTGCGTAGCCTTCCCTGCCCTGAAGAAGAAGTGATCCTTCGTTAGCGTGAAGAGTCTGCTTTATGCTAGAGATGGCAAATCCGGATCCTTTTACGGACTCTGAGTCTTCTGAGTCAATCATTGAAGAGATCCGGATCATACGAGTCCTTTGAGTCATATGAGTCAGCATCACGAAGAGCGTAGAAATCCTACCGGTGAAACCGAAAAGTTGTTGCATTTCACAAGCATATTAAACTAACATTACATTAACCTCCACAGTCTCTTTTGCTTTAATAAAAAATGTTGATCACGCGGCTATGCTCGTGCATGACAAGTCTGGATCTCTGGATCTGCTATACGGTTACGGCTCTGAGTCCCCACGAGTCTGCAGGAAGTGAAGGAAGTTCACATGATTCAGTGAGTCAGGATTTGAGAATCTGAGTCTGCTGTTGACTCGTCCATGATGAGTCTGCCTGGATCTGCTACGGTTACGGCTCTGAGTCCGCACAAGTCTGCAGGAAGTTGCACTGATCCGCGTCCCCTGAGCCAAACGATAACTTCTGGCAGCTATCCTACTTGCTAAAGGTTAGGCAGATGGACTGGGGTACGTTGTAATGTGATTTTACATGTTATAAGGAGGGTAGCGAGTGACGCAATTTATAGTTTTAATTTGTACGTCACCAGGTGTAGGACTCAAAGGACTCTAGTTAATCGAGAGGGGAGACTCGACACGACCAGCTCATTACTAGGATCCGGGTTAATGATCCGGATGAATCAGGACTCAGCCATCTCTACTTTATGCGCTCCGGCAAGTTGACAGTACATGAGCGTGCTCCACCAGCACCCCCCCCCCCCAACAGAGTCCAACTAGAGAGGCAGCAGCTGCGGGACAGTAGCCTTCCCTGCCCTGACGAAGAAGTGATCCTTCGTTAACGTGAAGAGTCTGCTTTATGAGCTCCGCAGTAGCCCCTGCTACGAGGCTCCGGTGACTTGACAGTACATGAGCGTGCTCCACTAGCACCCCCACCCCGGTCAACAACTTCAAAATTCAGGGCTATATATAAAAATTGCTGACCCCCGAAAGTGTCTCTAGGAATAATGTTGGCCCTTGGACAAATGTAGTTGGTGATCCCTGTTTTAGAGTAACTGTTGGCTATTAGACACTAAAATCAGAAGATGCCTGAGGATGCTTGTGATTTGTATTTTGCACGTCATGTGTTTGTCAGCATAAATGTACCCTGACAGAGACCCGCCACACAAGGCAGTGATAAAGAACATTACGCATAGATATTCAACCAAAACCTGTATTGTGTCATCAATGCTGCAGGTTTGGACTTGCATATTTTGAGAATAGGTGGTGCTGACAGTCTATGTTTGTGTGGGGTAAGGCTGTTTTTATGAGATTTTATGTGTGATTTTGTCTGTTTCCTGTGTGTACTTCTTGGTGATGTAGTCAAAAATATGAATGTTTGGATTAAATGAGTATATAATATCAAAACCTTTCATCCAGATTTGGTCAATCGAAAACCACCAGAATTTACATTAAAGTAGTCACAAAATATTACATTTTAGTTTACTTCATGCTCCTTTTCACTGGCATTAAAACCCCAAGTTTAGTCTGCCAAAACCCTGTCTCTGTGAAAGAGGGATGTATGTGCTAATATGAAACTATGGTACTGCTCAGAAGAGTCTTATCAGCACCTTCTGACTTGCAAATCAAGTTGAATGCAATCAAGTTGAATTGCAAAGCAATGATTCACACTCTGATTAGTTGAGTGATTGGTCGCAAGTTTGTAGACAATCATGTCATAGCTAGTCCTTTAGCAAATGATGGAATATGTCATTGCCTTATGCACCATCTTCCTTTTTTAATTCAAATGTATATGTGTTGGTGTTATATGCCATCCTTTATTACATTCAGGTTGTTCTCTTACTATGCTGATAAAGAGAGACACCAGAACCGTAGTCACGTAGTTTAATCGAATAAGAATTTGTGTATTTTTTCTGAAAAGTGTCCCTTTTTAGACTGGGTTTATTTCGTAGATGCACATAATAGAGTACCTTCGTTAAAATAAGCATTTGTTGATGTTTTATGCTCTCTGCTGGTCTAATATATTCTAAATTACACAGGCTTTTCTGGGTTTGGTTTGGCCTCCAAAGGCTGATGTTTAAGGATTATTGATGATAGCAGCTTGTAGCTCATCTCAGAGAATAAGCCCTAATATTGAACACGACAAATGTCCCACAATATATCATTTTTTGCGTTTTTACACTCCCTAGCAATGGCTCAAAATACAGTTTAAAATCAAACTGTACATAATTACAGCAATACTTGATTATGGCCAAAAAAATAGTCACATTACTTTGGTCATCGTTGACATCATGTTTTATTCTTTAAAACCTTTCCTAATTTCTTTGTATGTTGCCTTCAGGTGGAGCGCATCGTGGACAAGAGGCGGAACAAGAAGGGCAAGTGGGAATACCTGATAAGATGGAAAGGTTATGGCAGTAAGGAGGACACATGGGAGCCAGAGCACCACCTACTGCACTGCGAGGAATTTATTGACCAGTACAACAGCCTGAAACTGCATTCACACAAACGGCCCAAGGTTCCAAAAAATCGTCAGGAGCCCCTTATCACCAGCCAGCCATCTGCTACAGAAAACTCCAGAGCTCGGTCTGAGACCCGAAAGAAAAAAAGGACGTTTGGCCCAGCTGTTGGAGTTAGAGTAGGAGCTGTTCTGGGGATGGGAAGTTCAGGGTCAGGTGGTCCCACGCAGAAGCAGAAGAAGGTGGCTGTTGGACCTGGGAAACATGCCTTAGGGGATCGGATAAGAAAAGCCATGACTTACAAGGCTCCTCCACCGGGAGGGCATCACTTTGTTCCTCCAATGAGGGTCCCTCATAACGGACTGCAGAATGGAGACATGGACCCTCTCATGTACAGGACAGCAGCAAGGCCACATAGACTCCCTTTGGACAGAGTGGAAAGGGAACTAGGAGCCATGGAAACCACTGGACAACAGTTCACCACTGAGCTAGGTAAGATGTTAAAGGTCACCTGTTATGCAAAATCCACTTGTTCCTGTCTTTTATACATAAACATGTGTCCCCTCTGTGTAAAGAGGTTCTGAAAATGTCAGGAAAAAAGATTCGCTCACTTTTTGTCCTCATCCATTTATAAAAAAAACTCTCTGAAAATGAGCTGATCAGATTTTGGCCCCTTTATGATGTCATAACGATTGTTTGGCTTGTGTAACCATTAACCAATCATCAACCAAGGTAACCCCCACCGTATCACCTGGATCTCCTCCTAGAGCACCATTGTGATCTTTTTAACCAAATATCTCTCAGAGGGGCGTGGGGCGTGGCTCCTTATTTTCATCTAAAGTAACAGACAGAGAATCAGCACTTTTGAAACAGGGCTGAAACAGAGGGGATTATGGGATGCTGCAATGCGTGATCTGTTGGGTATTTCAGCCAAACACTTCAGAGACATGTTTAGTATATATCTGAGACCTTTAATATATTGATGAAAAACAGTATAATAGGGGACCTTTAAGAAATTAATGATCAGCTGATGCTTTTATAAGGGAGATATTGACATTGTCATGTGATGGATATATAGGTAACATTAAAGAGCGCAAAAGTGAACCAAAATTATTGTACTATTGTATCCATTATGTTTTAGAGCCACTAACAGACATCACAGGTTAATTGAGAATAACCTTTGCTGAACCTTGGCCCCCTCAGCCTCAATTTACGATAACAGTACAGGATAATGGTAAAGTAGAGAACAGTCATAAAATAAGCAAACCGATTTGATAATCTCAGTTACACAGCAATATACCTAAAGTTTGCTAGCATGAGCTCACATCAGACACCAAGAGTCACTGGTCCAATCAGAACAAGTAAAGCTGTAGCAGCTACATCTGTGTGTGTACTTTGCTACACAAGGGTGTGCTATTTTTAAAGAGGGAGAATATGTGTTCCTTTTTTAAAAGTGACAGTCTGCCTTTTTAAATGTCACAGCTAGACAAAAGAGTTGAATGTCAGCAGTTGGTATGAATATTTTTGTAATACAAAAAATGAAAGAGAGGACTAAATGAGGTAATGTATCACAAGTGGAAAATTGGCATTAGAAGAGTGTGGGTGGACATTACCAATTACCTGTCTGTACTGCCATGTATTCCTGCCTATTAGCTGTTAGACATGTAAGTCCATACCATACTGATATACAGTATGTTTGATTGGCTAAAAATAGCAATGGCTAATATAAGCCGTGCAGATGTATCCTGTTTATATTTGTACATTTAGTGGATATAGGACTCACAGACCAGTCAATGACATGCATAGAAGTTTTAACCGAAAATGTTTTTCCTTATCATATCCTGTTTTATAGATGCAGGAAAACATTTCTGCTGTAGTGACACCTACTTACACACAGCTTTTGAAGCTCCTCCTAAATCTGGTCCTTTACAGGAGAAGCTGATAACGCCTTTGACATTCCCTCCTGGGTCACAGTCCAGGGCCTGTACGCCTATTGTTAATCATTACAAACGTTTACGAAAAGTAAACTTGTTCAAAATCCAGATGAGAATGATTGTTTTTTGTTTGTTTTTTTACCATATTTTAACAGTAACATACAAATGTAATTGGCAGGATTAATAATGAGTTTGTCTATTCTCACTATCCATAATACCTGTTAAAGAAATGTTGTGTTCTTAGTTATGGGGGTCAGGCCTTTTACTGGTCTGTTCTCAAATACAGAACATGCAGAATATTATGTGCATATATGTATATATGCACAGTATGTGCTCTCAGTTTTGCTGTCTGTTATCGACCAGTTCCTGCCAATATTCAACGTATTTCACTTTTGGCTAGTGTACTTTTGAGGCTATGCCAATTAGAAACACAAGAAAGTAAAATTCAAAATAGAAAATATTCCATTGGACTTCTATATGGAGTCAGTCAGTTGTTCTCTCATGTTTCAAAGCCCCACAATAGGGAGACCGGGTCGTCTCTATGTGAGAACATTAAAGCTACCAACCTAACAGATATCTGTCTGGCAGCCGTTATGGATCCTTATTTCCTAATCCTTGAAAGACTACGCGCTCACCCCATTCAGCACCCTCAGTTCCACCCAGTAATCTGCTGAAAGAGGTTGCCTCTGATTTTAGGCCAGCAGCAAAGAAATGTTGCAATTGTTAATAAATTATAATGATTGTGATGCTGGCGTCTCTGTGACAATGAGCTTCATACCGGAAGCACTCTGCACCACTTTCTGACAGCACGTCTTAATTATCTAGAATTGTTCAGCATAGTGTTGTCATGTGTCTAGAGGCTGTGAGTAAAACCAAAGTCACAGCTTCTTGTCCTACAACCGTTTGGAATCAAACTGCCTTTAGAAATCCCATGTTTCCAGGCTAATTGCTGTGTATTTGTCATTTTAAACTATAATTTAAATTGTCAAATGTTAGGTTTGAGTCTTAGAAATCTTGGGGGATGATAAAAATGTAAACATGCTAAATGTGTAGTTTCTTCAAATGATCATTACCATTACATTAGTAATGGTAATGATCATTTGAAGAAACCCTTTAGCAAACTCTTTTTGTCTTAATTTGCGATTGCTGTTTCTATCAGTGATTCAAAGATCTGCTGGTTTGTAAAGTGCTGGCTGGGTCTCCAGCTCCACTGCATTATTTATATGGAAGTCATTCATGGTTAAAAACAGAGACTCTCATAGAGGGCTTTTAGATCGTTTTAAAGTCTCCACTGACTTTTTTAATATCAGACAGTTGTTTGTGGTCAAACCCAGCTTTGTATTAGCATCCTTATCACTGACGTGTTTAAAATGTTTTAAAAATTCACACCACTTGCTGGAAGATTGCGCTTGTGTTCCTGAGTGACGTGTGACTACTGCATCTCTAAATCTTATACAAAGGACTCATATTTTGCTTTAGTCAAGGTTATTTTTGAGAAAGTGAGAGAGATATTTGTTTCTCAGCTTTTACAGAAAACCTTTTTATCATTGTAGGTGACATTTATTTTAAATTCATGATGGTCCTCTAGAGATTGCACTGCTCCAAAAAAAAGTTCTCTTTTTGTGAAAAGGCCTTAAAAACTTAGCAAATCAGAAAAAAGTGTGTGTGTGCTCTATAAAAGCCAGATATGTTAATGTTATCAACATAAATTCTAATTCAATGAATCCCACTGTGAACGCTCTGATATCATGCAGAGTAAATGTTGTGTGATGACAGAAATAGATGATTGCAAGGGCACAGGAAGTCAGTGAGTGGCAGGAGTTCTTACATAAAAATCCATAATGACGTCAGTAAATTGTCCTGACAAAAGCGAATGGAATATGCAAAATAACAAACATATTACAACAAATGTAATAACTATAATTCCTCAATCTACTGCACTCAGAATGTCCATATATCTGATTCTAGTCAAAGTTCAAATTGTATGATAGAACATTTTAGTTGTAGACATGAATGCAAACTTCATGTTCTCAATTTTTTTTGTTTAATGCTTGTTTTTTCAACTTTGATATTTGTTAATATATACAGAATTATGTCATAACAACAATAAACATATACATAATTATTTAGGAAACGTTGCACACATAGACCAACAACCTTTCAACATCAGATATGCAAATATATTGTAGACCCAGTAAAATCAAGCTCCACAAATAATTTGTATACCAAGCTTATCGCTAAGAATTAGGAGCTACTCTGTCAACATCCTTTGAAAAGTCGCTGGTAATTTCCCCTGGTGGAAGTATAAATAATGTGGATTGGTGTTTAAATCGTTATCCCAAAATGTTCCTTCTAAATCCTGTATCCTGTATATTTATCAAAGTTAACTCCTAGTACAGTGAACGATTGAAATGGATAACATTTGAATCAACAACATGGTTGAAAAATCCAATACATTTTAATTTAATTTTAAATACATATTTCAGACAATGTTTCTTTTTAAAGGTGGTTTGTGATTAACTGTCTAAAAGCTACACACGTCCAAGAAGAGACATTGACCTGTTTTGTCCTTCCTCCTCAGTGTCAGGCCCTCCTCTGGCCAACGGCAAGATGCATCTACACAGCTCAGTAAAGCGGAAGCTGGCCGAGGATAAAGGCTACGTGTTCGACAAGCGGCTCAGGTATAACGTGCGACAGAACGAGAGCAACTGTCGATTCCGAGACATCGTGGTCAGGAAGGAGGAAGGCTTCACTCACATCCTGCTCTCCAGCCAAACTACAGACAACAACGCTCTGACACCAGAGGTAAGGACTGGGATGTTTATCTCCCCCTTGTTTTTGTTTTTCTATGTATCAAGAGCTACGTTCATTGATGTAACTTTTTGATCGTACCCCAGTTGCCATGGGCTAGGTCTGGGAATTCTAAATGAGAAAAGTGTCCTCATTAACTGCTGCAGAGAAGCCCTGGAGCTATGCTACACTCCCAAACGGCTCCAGGGGAGCTTTTTAAAAGACAACTTAGAAAACTGTGGTTTTATTTGACAGCTGCCAGGTATAAATATACTTAGCTGCATGAATCAGATTCAGGGCATTGCTAAACAAACAAAAATGTACACTCAAAAAGGTTAGGAAATAGCTTGTGGCTACTGAACAAGATTTTTGCTAAAACTGCCTCCGAGCAAACAATATTTCTACAAGTAGAGTCTTAGGGGTACATATAACCCAGTGTTACGCTATCTGTTGATTTTGCAGTAAAATATTAGTTGAAGTACTTATATATTTATTTATACATTATGTAATGCATCTTCCAGAGAACTGAAGACCCTTGGGGTGGCCAGATTTCCAATGTTTTTCACTACTTTCTACATAGAAATAACAGTTTGCAATGTTGACAATAACTAACTGTTTTGTCCAATTAGTGTCAGATCATTTGGTTTAAACAGGCAGTTTATTTTCTTGATGACTGAAAACAGATGTTCGTGCTTGATGAAATGAGTCTTCTCTGCTGGCAATTAGGGTGCAAATGCAACAACCTGTCTCCTGGCTTTTGGCATGTTTTATCACAGTCTCATCAGAAATGTGTCAATCACTCGCTAACTCTATGTCAATCAGACATGTAGTTGTGGAACAAACTGTGCATTATGAATTCAGGAGTTTGGCTGTGATTTGGTATAATCTGTCACATGTGAGGGACAGGGGTGTAATGGTTCTATGTAAGCCTTTCAAATCAACATTGGTTCTAACACTATATCTATTTAAGAGTGTGTGTAGACCTTTAGTTCCAGTGTTACAATGTGATGCTTTATATGAGCCTTTTTCAATGAAGAGGTTGAAAAGTGACAGCTTTATAATGAATGTGTGCGACACTAAATGTTGTCTGATGGTTCTCTGCTCTGATGCAGTGGCTTCATGCTTTGTGATGATCCACTTGTAGATTTGGCTGCCTGCAGGAGAGCAGCAGCCTGTGGCTGGTTGCTCATTTCCACACTCCAATCAACAACAAGCTGCTCCCTCAACATTGTCCCTGGAAATATTCAGTAACTTGCTTTTACAGAGCTTTCCCCAACCTTTAGGATTTGCGATTTTTGATGTATTGACTATTCCTACCTTTTATAACATACAGTATTTGTTAAATATGTCATGTCTGACTCACCATGGTGTTATATCACTAGTTAGATTTTAATCTGTTAATATGTCAAATTGTTTCTGAAATGATCCATTAATACTTTTTAACAGTTTTGACATTTAGAAAAAAAGTTCAAGTAATGAGAACTGAGAATGAGATTGTTATGTTTTTATGTTGCTTTTTACAGATTCCTTAAAGGTCCATTGCTTTAATAGTGAGACGCAACAGATAATGGCATGTGTCACAACAACCCAGTCTCATAAAGATAGATAATGTAGATATGTAATATTTAATGCAGCCGAACCGTGTATTACAATGCTGTTATGTGATGAGCTCCAAATAGAAAAGCAAGCACATCGGAATAATGTATTATTTTATTTTTAAAAACTGTTTTCGGATTTCACATCAACAGGAGTCCGGTTAACTAAGATGTCCGTGCGGAACAATAGGCTACCCCAACCCATAGATCCGTTCGGTCTGTTTATGACGATGTGATGTGAGACTGGGACACAGGGGAAAATAACGTATCTATGCCACAATTGTAGATGCGGATTTTGTTAAACTAATAAGTTTGCGCTGTGGACCAACACTATACATTGACGGGGAAGGGGGTAGCAATACAGATAACACCATTAAACAGTTACACAACATAACAGAAATAATATCGATAGCAGCGTCCCTAGCAACCACCTTGGTAACAATGAAAACGTTGTATAGACACAATTTCCTGAAGTAATCTTCGTAATAACTAGCAAATTAAAGATCACGTACATCCACTGCACACATAATCTGAAATAACAACTCATATTTCTCGCATCAAATGACATCAAAACGCATTTTAATGGCCAAACTAACCTTAAAATAGGCATTTTACACCGAAAATAAAACGAAGTTCGGCCATGTTTTTTTTTTATGCAGGGAGAAATGTGAAGATCACGTGATATAGACGCCAGCCATTGGAATGAATGGTGAAAAAAAACGTAGGGATCTTACAATTTCAGAGGCGTTTTTGTAGAAATACTACGTCCTACGTTGTGGACCAACGTAGTTATTACACGTTTTTTTGTGAGACTGGGTTGGTCACAATCATCCACCTCTCATATATCATAAATCTAAGAACTATCTAAGATTGTCCTTTTCTCAGATTGAATGATGTGTCTCAGATATTCCCCAGAGGGGGGTTTTGGCTTTGATATAGTGTCTTGTCTTGCCTGTAGTGCCCTGAAGTGGCCTAAACTGTGTGCACATGTGTGTGTACTTTCATGTGTGACAGTAAGCCCGTAAGCCGTGGGCTTATCAAATAGCTCTGATAGCTCCTCTCTGTTGCCCAGTCTTTGAAGCTGCAGGAACAAGAGAGTCTGCAGATGTGCCTGCTGAATGGCTTTTGGAAATCTTCAAAAATATCCCGAAATGTTTTATCCTAGCACCCAAAGCATTAGGTGAAAAGTCCCCAGAGCTGTTACTGGAACTCTTTCTGTCACCTTTCACGCTCAACACACAGTAGCTTTCTGAATCTGTGCTATACTGCTATTCCAATGTTTTGATATTTATATCGGGCAGCACACTGACGTTGAGAATCTGACATTATCTTGGATTTATCAGTGAAATATTAAGTATACCGCTCTTTTTTCATAGTGAAACCATAATTGGAAACAACCTAGTCAATTTTCTTAATTTTGTATGTAAATACTATATGCTCATTGTTGCACACCTGCCATAAATGCAGCAATGATTAAGAATGGGTATTAAGTCCCAATTGGCCCTTTTCAAAGCAGATATTTTGAAATTAGCACAGGTGTTAATAATTAGATTAACGTGTCTGAGTTAATAGTCCCAGTAAACCGTGATAGTGAGCCAGCATGCATAATACCTGGACCCTGAATCTAAAGCAATGAAATAAAGTCAGCCATTATGTTTGTCATTATTTACACCTGTTATTTTCTTATTTGTTTGATTTGAAGCATCTCCATGGTACTCTACTCCTCTAGCAAACTATTGTATGTTCCACAGGGAGCAGGGAATAACTGAACGAGGGAGTGGTTTTTGGATGCACCCCCTGAAAAAGTCCAGCTATTTCTGCTATAAAAGAACGCCCTGCAGAAAAATGCAAAAATAATACTTTAACCCAGTGGTTCCCAAAGTGTGGGGCGCAGAGGCATGACAGGGGGGGCGCGAGAGACCAGGAGGAAAAATGGTTCTTAAAAAAAAAAAGATAAAAAAAAAAAAATCATAATTTGAAAAATTATTGATTCGAAAATAATATGATACAGTACTATTACGTCTGGGTCTCTGTGTTTCATTAAAGCTCGGCTGTGTGTGTGTGTGTGGAACGAGCCATTTTGTGTGCGTGCGCGAGCGAGAGAGAGAGAGCGCACCGGTACCGGAGATCGTAGTTGTTAGCTTCTGGTGCTAGCGAGCTACGCTAACGGATATAAAGAGTTTTTTCAACAACAAAGTGGAGGAGAGTCCTCTCCTGTCAGACTGAGAGACTCAGTGAACTAAAGGACTCTCTCAGTGTTATCTCAGTGGGTCTCAAACGTTTTGGTCACCATTAATGTAAACAATTATTTCCGAGGCACACGTTGATCATTATAGTTATAAAAAAATAAGAGAATAAATGAAAAACAGGTATGAAATACTATATGACAGTAAAAAAAGAATAAAGTTTAAAAGGGTGATTTGTAAAATATCCATAAAGAAAAAGTAAATCTGTTTGCAGTTCTGTTTCATATGGGTGTTGAGAGATGTATCCATAGATCTCTTTTTTTTGCTCTCAAAGTGCACCAGATTGATGCTTTTAACTTCAATATTTAAAAATAAATCTTCCCGGGGGAGCTTGCCCCCGGACCCCCCTATGTGAGATCCACACACCACCTATACAAATAGCACTTTATCCCTGCTTACACCTATATGCCTCGAGCCTTCATTGTAACTGTCACACTGTGTATTTGCGTGGGGATTGTTGAAGTAGAAATGTCCACTGTAGCCCGGTACATTAATGGGAAAACTTAAATGTTTGAGCACCCTCTATGAAACGTCAAGCTACCCCGCACCACCCCAAAATAAATATCTGGCGCCGCCACTGAGCCTGACTATTTGTGTTGGGGGGGCCCGACTTATTTTTTTCGCCAAAGGGGGGGCCCTGACAGTAAAAGTTTGGGAACCCCTGCTTTAACCCACAATATCAACACGCATTAAGAAACTTGCAAGGAATACTTGATTTGAAAATACATAGGAAATATGATTGATTGACTTATTTTCACCCCTGCATGACAATGTTATTTCTAAGGAACTGTAGCTTGTTGTTGCACTTTCTTTATTGTGGAAACCATTTGTGTTTGTCTATGAATGTCCTGGAGGCATCTGCTCACTGCCCACAAATGTCACTTTGAAGCTCCCTTCTTCCTCTCTGTTTCACAGACTGGAACCAGCATCTGCCGCTGCTTTACGTATCAGGATCTTTAGTTCACCTTGCTAGAATAACGTTATTCATACTCACACACGGACACACATCACATCTAGTTAAAACTGGGGACAGATGATGTGCTTGGTGAGACAGAGAATCAGATTCCCTTTGAGGTTGAATGGTTAATATGGGTCGAGGGTGATAATCTGATTCAAATGCAGCAATAGAGTGGGCCGATTGACTGCAGTCAGTGATGTGGTGGTGTGGGTTTCCAAACGACTTCTTATCAGGTCGGCTGTCTGACAATGGAGGCTCTCTCCCTTCTTCCTCACACGAGACAAAGGCCAAACATGTGTCTGTGATGCTGAACGATGCACCTCCGATATTACCTGGCAGTGAAGCCTGTTTCGGCACAGCATGATTTTACTGTTAGTTGATCAACTGAACACTGATCATTTGTTTAATTTTGTTTGATTTATCAGATCTTTTTCTAGTATTTGGCTTTATCTGCACGACAACATGCCAACAACTTTTTTAAAGATTCAAATTAGTATAAGTCTTGCCTAGCTAGAAAGTCAAAACCATCATCTGATTTTGATTAGTTTTATTTATTTTACATACTAATGCTGATACTTTACCCATAAAATCCCATTGTTCTGTATTTTATTGTTGTGTAAAATGGTTTTACTAATGCCATTTTCAGTGGAATGTGGCTTCTTTAAAAGTGTACTTCCATCTTTATTTTATAAAATCAGAAGATAGAATATTGTGGTTGAAAATACATTGTTACTAAACAATGGAATGAACGTTATTGATCTACATAATTAGAAACTAGCAATGTATGTTATTATCCTTTTTTGTATAGTTTTTGTGACAAATTAAACACTATATTGTAATAATTTCCATAAACTGTTAGTGTTGTAGGAATGGAAATAAGCATTCTTGCACACCCAGTGTTTCTCATTAACTCTTAGGCCTGTCTGCCAAAAGTGTTTCTGAGTCGATGTCAGCCCTTGGTCTCAGGATTGAATACCTACAGTATATATGTCATCCTTTTTTTCCTCATTCTTTCTCAATGCATCAGATGAGTTAAGAATGAAATGCCAATTCCTCCTATCTCTTTTCAGATCATGAAGGAATTGTGTCGAGCTCTTGGTAATGCAGCTGCTGATGACAGTAAATTATTACTGCTCAGCTCCGTGGGGACCGTCTTCTGCAGTGGCCTGGAGCCCTCGTACCTGATAGGCCGCCTGTCCACTGACCGCAGGAAAGAGAGCAGCCGCATCGCAGAGGCTGTCAGGTAAGAGTAAATATTTCTCCTATAACACTGACTTTTTCTAACTCTTGACATAGTTTGTACTGATTGTTTTTTTCTCCCCTTTAGGGAGTTTGTGTTGGCCTTCATCCACTTCAAGAAACCTATCGTGGCAGCAATAAATGGGCCTGCCCTGGGCTTAGGGGCCTCGATCCTGCCCCTGTGTGATGTGGTGTGGGCCAGTGAGAGAGCCTGGTTCCAAACTCCATGTGCCGCCCTTCACCTCACCCCCTCTGGATGCTCCTCGTACACCTTTCCCCAGATCCTGGGTGTAGCTCTGGTGGGTGCCAGCACTATCAAGGCTTTATTGCAAATACCACTTCAGCTAATTTGTTTCCTCTTATAACCACCTAATTTCCCCTTTTTCCCAAAACATTTGGAATGCATTATATATTGAAAATCATTGTATTTCCACCCTTGCTTTTCCTGATGGCAGGCCAACGAGATGCTGTTTTGTGGAAGAAAACTCACGGCACAAGAAGCATGCAGTCGAGGTCTGGTGTCGCAGGTCTTCTGGCCAACCACATTTAACCAAGAAGTGATGCTGCGTGTGAAGGAAATGGCATCGTGTAATGCAGTGGTAAGTCTTGATATAGACGACGCAGAGGGCAAAGCTTTTACTAGAATATAACCAACATTTCCACTCCTTTTTTATGTGTGTTTTTAAGGTTTTAGAAGAATCCAAATGCCTGGTGAGGAGCATTATCATGTCAGTCCTGGAGGAGGTGAATGAGAAGGAGTGTCAGATGCTGAAGCAGCTGTGGTGTTCAACCAAAGGACTAGAGGCACTCTTCAGTTATCTGCAAAACAAGACGTAAGATAAATGAGCATCCACACCCAGAAAACGGATTGATGTGGATCGAAGGTTATCCATAGAGGGACATCCTTGATGAAAATGTGCAGTCTCAAACTAAAGGAAAAGTTGCATTAAGGGTCTTTGTTTCCATCCATCAGCAGAGGGGATTTTCTGGAGTTCTGTTTGCTCACATGTCTACCAACAACAACTTCCTGGTATTCTTCTATTGTGAATCTACTTCTGTTATATATTTATTGGACCCATAACTGTCCAGCTGTTTATTGTATAGAAATCAAAGAGCAAAGGGCCAAATGTGCATTGCTTAAGTAAAGTCTGAAGGAGGTACAGTGTTTCTGTACATATGTGTCTTTGAAATGATCAGGATGTATGAAATCAGTTCATGTCTGAGAGCACATAAATAGGTGATAATATATATGTTAAAATATATTTATTTCAATTGTGTAAAAGAGTTGCTTTCTGAATAGAAGGGTTTTCTTTTTGTCACTTATTGTTTTGAATTGAAATCAAGGTTTTCATGGGGACACTGTTTCTCGATCCTTACGTGCACATTCCATCCTCTCTATTAAAGAGAAAAATGGCCGCAAATACTCATATGCTCATACAATCAGTGGATCACATTCAGTGCTTGAATCTTCATTAAACACTCTGGATAATTAAACATACTCTTTTTTGTATTACACTATTCATTGTTCATACTGTAGAAGTCTATTTATCTTCATTAAGTCTAGTCTATTACACAGAAAACAGCCAGTAAATGTGTTACAATAATCTCATTACATTTGCTTCTGTCACATGCAACCAAGATAAGTGCTTATGTAGTCATGAGACTATAAATATCCTCATTTTATCAACATCCATCTGTCCTGAGTTATTTTATTATTTTTCTTCTATTTATTCAATCGAAATTCCATTGAGGTTAGGATTTCTTTGAAGGGACACTTGAATTAAATGCAAATCAGAGAGATAAATGGAAGTAGACAACAATGGAAGCTTTATGTGAAGGCTAGCACTAAGCATACAAACATGTCTACCCTTAATCAGATGGCATCTTGAGTTGAGTACTAAATCACTTTATGTGATTAAATACATCGCTGGCACGTGTCTCATGATAAACTACCAGGATTAGTGGTGGATTTTATCCCATTTAGTTTAAGCTACATTTAGTAGCCGTGCTCAGTACTGTGTTGGCTAGTATGTATAACAAGGCTTCCAGTTAACAATGCAGATATTATCGTTTAAAATGTGTGATCATTATGTTATGAGCTGACAGTTTTTTTTGTTGCTTGGATGTTTAGAGCACACAAAAGAGATGATAAGTGTTTGGTCCTCATGGTAATCATTGTGACTACACTAATTGTCAGTGATCGATGTTGTGGAAATGCAACAGTCGTATAGTTGGAGTCTACTTTGTCCTTATCTGCATGTGAGGAGTAAAGATAAAGTACATTTTCAATTGATGTACATTATATGTAGGGATCTATTTTGTTTTACCATAAGGATGTAGGTTTGTGAAAATTGTTTTGTAAAAAAAAGACATTTGTCCCTGTTATGCAGTATTGAATAATATATAATGTAGACTGCTTTGTGTGACTAATGGCATGTCATATACTGTACATATCATGTGTTGAATGGCATGTCATATACTGTACATAGTATGTGTCTGAATATTTTGTATAAATATTGTAAGTATTGTTAGAAATGGTGTAGTTTATTTTTCTATTTATTTCAAATAACTGTTTGGATGTGCAGTGCCATTTTGTTTTGTTTCACCAGAAGCCCCCTTTAATCATCCTTTCTAAATCATCCCATAAATAACTTTGATGAACAAAATGGGTTAAATAATGTATATTTCTAAACTAAAAAGGTGTAAGTTTACCCTTTCAGTTGACATTATCAGATTATGTATTTAGTTTTAAAACAAAGGAATGTCAGATAATATAATGTATAATATTAGTATGAAAAGATAATCAAAACGAATATTTTATTTCAGATTGATCAATTTGAAGCATATAATATATATATGCTCCACAAGGTTTGTCAAATGGTTTTTATTTGTCAGTTGTATGTCATTACAGGGAATAAAAAGTGGTTTAATGCAGTATTTTATGATTTAAGTCATTCAGTACTCAAATAAAATTAACAAAAAACACGCTTTCACTTAAGATATAAAAACACTTGTAGTTGAATAAAGTAACTTGGCTACAAACACGCAGTTTGGCAGTTATTTGACCAAAGACTCCATTAGGGTTAGAAAACCAGTCACTTAATTATTTACTAATTGACTTCTTAGACATTGTGTTAGTCTGGTTTAAAATCACACTTATGTCACGTTTTTTTTTGCTTGGCTACTGAATGCAAATGACTCAGGTCCACTGAGTCAACTCACACTGTTCCTTTGAGACATGGGTGTTTATGTGGGCCGCGGTGGTGAAGTCCATAGGGACTTTGCTTGGCAACTGGAAGGTCACCAGTTCAAGTCCAGGCAAGACCAAGTGCTACCAAGGTGTCCGACACGGGCACCGTTCCCTACACTGCTCCCTGGGCGCTGTTCATAATGGTAGCCCACTGCTCCTAACACTAGGATGGGTCAAATGCAGAGAAACCATTTCATTACATAGTACCTGTACTCTGTAATGACAATAAAAGTGCAAACATTTGTGAAATTACTTGTTTTGAACTATATGTTTCCATTTTAGACATTGGATCCAAATTCTCCCCATAGCTTGTTTTTGAAGTGTGCTTGATTACAAAACTTGAAGTAACCAAGTTATTACTAAAAACAACAACTCATATTTGCTCCATTATTTATTGCAAATGACTGTTTTGACAGGCTTCTGTCTTTTATAACCATCATATATTGGCCCATGTGTCTATTTGACATGTTTTTTTTCTTTCTCCAAACATTGTCTCAAAGCACACCTTGGGGTGCCTTACAATATAAATATCTGTCAAGGATGTATCCATGCGTTGTAAAGGGTGAGCTGATTCAAATAAAGAAACAGTGCTTTCACAATGTGTTGTTTGTTTTACATTTCTCAAACAACTATCTCTGCATTTGTTGATCATTTCCCATTCATTTCAGTCAGCAAACCACCCACCGCTCACTGCCCCTTAACAAAACTCTGACTTGTCAGGATAAGATCAAATATCAAACCCCAATATTCATTATCAAATAGTAACTTTGCAATCAATGTCTCTTTTACATTACATTTAGCTGACGCTTTTATCCAAAGCAACTTACAATAAGTGCATTCGACCAAGAAGATACAAACTTGAAGAAAACAGAATCATATAAGTACATCAGGTTTCATAGAGCCAAAATATTTCAAGTGCTACTCAACTAGCTTTAGATAAGCCAGTCCTTTATTAGTATACAAAGTGCTTTGTTAGTAATTATATCGCTCGAAGTGGAGTCGAAAGAGATGAGTTTTCAGTCTGCGCCGGAAGCTGTGTAGGCTTTCTGCTGTCCTGATTTCAATGGGGAGCTCATTGCACCATTTTGGAGCCAGGATAGCAAACCAACGTGTTTTTGCTGATGGGAACTTGGGGCCCCCCTCGCAGTGCTGGTGCAGCGAGCTGTTTGGCCGATGCAGAGTGGAGTGCACGTGCTGGGGTGTACAGTTTAACCATGTCCTGATGTAGGAAGGGCCCGATCCATTCACAGCATGGTACGCAAGTACCATTGTCTTGAAGTGGATTCTAGCAGTTACTGGAAGCCAGTGAAGGGAGCGGAGGAGCGGCGTGGTGTGGGAAAATGTTGGAAGGTTGAAGACCAGACGAGCCACTGCATTCTGGATGAGCTGCAGCGGTCGGATGGCACATGCAGGTAGACCAGCCAGGAGGGAGTTGCAGTAGTCTACGTGTGAGATGACGAGAGCCTGGACCAGAAGTTATGTCGCTTTCTGGGACAGGAGGGGACATATCCTCCTGATGTTGTAAAGAGTGTATCTGCAGCAGTGGGTTGTTGCAGCGATGTTTGCAGTGAAGGACAGGTTGTTATCTAGGGTCACACCCAGATTCCTTGCAGTCTGAGTCGGGGAAACAACAGAGTTGCCGGTGTTGATTGTTAGGTCAAGAGTGGGACAATCTTTTCCCGGAAGGAAAAGCAGTTCAGTCTTGTCAAAGTTGAGCTTGAGGTGGTGAGCAGACATCCACTGAGAGATGTCAGCTAGACAAGCAGAGATGCGTGCGACGACCTGGGTCTCTGAGCGGGGAAAGGACAGAATTAATTGGGCGTCATCAGCGTAGCAGTGGTATGAAAAACCATGCGGGCTAATGACAGATCCGAGCGAGTTTGTGTACAGAGAGAAGAGGCGGGGACCAAGAACAGAGCCCTGAGGGACCCCTGTAGTTAATTGACAAGGGTCTGACTCAGACCCTCTCCAAGTTACCCTGTCGGTGCAGTCTTTGAGGTATGAGGTGAGGAGGGAAAGTGCAGAGCCTGAAACTCCAAATTCTTGGAGAGTGCGAAGGAGGATCTGATGATTCACCGTGTCGAATGCAGCAGACAGGTCCAAACAGATGATGACAGAGGAGAGGGAGGCTGCTTTAGCCGTGTGCAGTTCCTCAGAGACAGCGAGGAGGGCAGTTTCTGTTGAGTGACCTGCCTTGAAACCAGACTGGTGTGGATCCAGAAGGTCATTCTGATGGAGATAACAGGAGAGTTGTTTAAAGACAGCACGTTCAAGTGTTTTAGACAGGAATGGGAGGAGAGAGACAGGCCTGTAGTTTATAACATCGGACAGGTTGAGAGCGGGTTTCTTTAGGAGAGGGTTTACTCTTGCCTCCTTGAGACTGTTTGGAAAGTGACCAGAAGGAGGTTTGAGGGGATAGGGTCCAGAGGACAGGTGGTTGGACGGGCAGAGGTAATGAGGGTAAGAACCTCACTTGGAGAGAGAGGGGGGGAAAAGAAGTTGGTGTGTGGGTGAACGGTGGGTCTGGTGACCCAGCGGTGAGTCAGAAAAAGAAGAGCGAATATCATCAACCTTTTTTTCAAAGTAGTTAACAAAGTCGCTTGACAGAAGGGAGGAGGGGGAAGGGGGTTCTAAGAGGGTGGAGAAGATGGAAAATAGTTTTTTGGGATTGGAATATGAAGATTGGATCTTATCTTGAAAGAAAGTGTTTTTTGCCTGAGAGATCGAAGCAGAGAAAGAGGTGGGAGGGCCAGTTTCAGGGATGTGTGAGAGGAGGTTATCTAATTCCTCCAAGAAGTCTCACAAGGCGCCTGGTGGACGGTAGAGAACAACAATGGTTAATTGTATAGGATGGGTTACTGTGTGACGGCATGGAATTCAAAGGTGGAAGGAGTGAAGTTAGGTAGTTGGTAGAGGGAAAAGCTCCATTTGGGAGAGAGCAGGAGACCAGTGCCACCTCCTCTGCCAGTGGGTCTGGGTGTATGGGAGAAGGAATATGCTGTGGAGAGAGCTGCTGGGGTGGATGTGTTGGATGGAGTAATCCAGGTCTCAGTGAGAGCAAGGAAATCCAGAGACTGCAAGGAAGCATAGCCAGAGATGAAGTCAGCCTTAGGAACAGCTGACTGGCAGTTCCACAGGCCACCTGTAACTAGATATTGGATCGCAGTGGAGCATGTGGGATAGACGAGAGCAGGCCGGTTATATCGGTTAGGAGATACACGGGGCCAGTAATAATTGCGAGAAGACACATGAACAGGAATGGAGAAAATACACATGATTATAGCATGACGGGCTAAAAAAGAAACAAAACACCTGCGATACTTAGCTCAATCAAAGTAGGATTTGCCTCCTCTTTGCCTCCCTCGTGACTCCCGCAGGACTCTAATGTCTTTGTCAGTCTTGACTCCCGCAGGACTCTAATGTCTTCGTCTGTCTGACGCTCCAGGAAAGAGCTGCCTAAAATGGAAGCTTGTCCTGATTGCTGAGTTGTCACAGCTGTGTGCCTACGCCCCTTTAATTAATTAACTCTCTACAGCTGATGGGCGACAGCCGTGCCTTCCAGTCTATTGTAATGCACTATTTCAGACAAGTGTCCCGATGAGCCCCTGAGTAACAGGTTATTTTAGCTGATCTGAGATTTCAAAAGCACAATTTTAGCTAGAATAACTACAGAACAATTATATAGAGTAGAATAAATTAAACAGAGAGGTCTCTTGACTCTCATACTGATTCATTCATTTGTAGCCTACTCTGAAATAAAAATAAAAATAAGAGCTTTGGGAACAATACCATTAGATCAGGGGTGTCAAACTCAAGGCCCGCGGGCCAAATGCTCATTTTATGTGGCCTGCATGAGCTTGCAAAGAATATAATATACAATACAATTGGTGTAATTGTTGAATATTTGCTTTCAATTATTTGCCCTGGACCTCTAATTTGAGACGTAGTTATTTATGAAGTTATTACAAGAACTGATAATCCAATGCAGAGCCAATAATGTAATATAATACATTATTTTATATTTATATGTATATTTATATAGTCTTGAAGTTACAACCGGCCCTTTGAGTGCAACCATAATGCTAATGTGACCCGCCATGAAATTGAGTTTGACACCCCTGCATTAGATGAAGAGGACCCAAGCTAAAAGGTAAGGCAAGGGAAGTTTATTTATATAGCACCTTTTCAACACAAGGCAATTCAAAAGTCCACTTACTTGTGATTCTGAGAACTCAGCAGCATCTCATGGTATTCAGACAAATAAGACAGTTCAGGTGTATTTCAAGACATAAATGTGACTTTTCAATCACGTGAACACAAAGGTCAACCAACACGAACCAGTCAAGAGCAAGAAAAAGTTTGAGAAGACCATCCTTACACAAAGAGAGGGGTCATATGACCACCAGCTGACATGACACCTTTACCAGCTCCAGTTGCTGAATGGAGAGCATGAGATTCAGTTGAAATCTCTAAAATATTTACTACCTGACCTTTGAGTTTAGATTTTCTTTACAACTTGACCAGGGTTTTTACACTGTTCACCAAGTCAACCGACTGTAAGATATTTCTATTTCAATATAACTCAATTTAATACCGGTTTTTTGTTCATACCTTTTTAAAAATTACTACAAATATTTAAATCAAAACATTTTTCCAAAACAGACATCTTAGTCATATATGTATAAGATCTCCTATGAGCAAATGGATTCAAAAACATTTCATCTATTTAATTATTATTACTTGGTCAGGCGAAAAAGATATGGAAACCTTCACTATCTTCTATGCATCCTATGAAGTATCATACGTTTAGTTTCAAGAGCTGCATACAAAGTTTCAATCAGTTATAGAAATTATGATTTACAATGATGACACGATATTGAAGCATGGATTAATATAAGGATAATATCAGTTTATTTGAAAGCAGTTCAACTTGTAACGAATCAATATGATTCCCCATTCAAATAAACAATCAGACAAAAATGAATGTGTTCACTCTGCATGTTCATGGGTGTGTGTTGGCATGAAGAGCCAGTGCTCATCCGGTTTTAGGTCATCTTTTACTTGCATCTCTAATACCCTGAAACTGGTACAAGAATAGTCCTGAGGTGTCTTTCTAACTTCAACAGTTTGATGGAAGGCTTCTGCCTAACAGCAATCTTTCATCCAAAGTTCTCGATGATGTTGTTTTTACTAAAATGTTCTGGTAACGCTGTAAATCTGTCTGGGTGATAACAAGTCAAACGTGTTGTAAGTAAGCTTTGCATCTTAACCATATCATTATCGGTATATGCACATCATATTTTAAATAACCTTTCCTTTCAAATAATATCAAAATGATGTATAGCACATGACACTTAGACCTCAATGCTTAATTACTAATATAATCCACACTCCTTTGAATTTTCAAAGAGACAGAAGTTGTCACCTTTCCTCTGTCTTGACATGAGACCATAGGGAAGCCCTGTTACACAGTGTCATGCTTCATTCAGTGTCTCATTATCTCACTCCTTCAAACTGGCAGTGGCAGTGTTCAAATTGAATTGAAATGTCCTTCAGAGATCCTCTATGATCCCTGCTTTCAGCCTCTTTTTCATGTCTTTGGCATGCTGCTTGCTGATTTCCCGCTTATCCAGTCTCTGTTGAATGGTAAACAAACAAAGAAAACAATGAATGAACAAAGCTCATGTCGGTCATTCACAAGGTGCTTAAAAATAACTGACAGACCTCTTTCTTCAGGCAATGACGCATGGCGCGGTCCACATCGTTACACACACCAAAGAACCTTGTGACATTGTGCTTGAGGGTAGAAAAAAACAAGATTTATATTGTTATGTTTTCTGTGTAAATGAAGCAAAAACATTGTTTAGGAGCATGACATACCTCTTTGTGGCACTGCCTCAGAAGAGTGATGAATTGGTTACACTCTTCATTGTGCAGGTGAGGTGAAAGGTCAGGGTGCATGCTGAGTTAAGGTCTTACTGTGTCACTTCGGCAAATACTGAAATCCACAAAACAAGAGGAGCACTGATTGAGGAGCACTGAGTTGACATTACAGTGGGATTTTACTGAAATCACTGTCATACACGTCATTTGGTGGAGGCACGTTCATTAAACACACTGTATGCTCACTCTCATGGAATAGGAATATGCTTAACATTTTCAGGATTGAACCATGGTTATTTTCATTAATAACTTTGTATTTGATATTTAATTGTATTGATTGTGACTACTGTATAACATTTGTGAAATCAGAATTTGAGGAAATCTCCAAATTGTCTGATTTGCCTGGCGAACAAACCAAAAGCAAAACATAGTCAATTTCAATTACACAATGATATAAAAGCATCTGGAACTTTTGATTTAAAAATGGGATCAAACAATGAATCGATTTTAACAAGGACTTATTGTTTCTGTGCCACTTTCCACCATGTCATCTCAGCATTGTTATACTCAGGTAAAGGACATGTTTTTCTAAAGGATACTAATGCCTCCCCATCCCTCTCCTTCCTGCGCTGTCATTGTGATGCTGTTTTTTCCAGTCGACACTTAGCTGCAGACACACACAGAGAGAAGGAGAATATAAAACAATGCATCTACCTGCATTCACCCTGAACCTATTTAATCATGATAACAATTCAGCCTTCACTAGAGATACACGTTTGTAGTTTCTCTCACACATTATGCTACATCATGTATACTTTTAAGCTATTTGATAACACAGTGCACTGCCGGCTGCATGTAAAGGTGATACACTTACCAGTGGGGAGAGTGTATCTGGGGGTCCCAGAAAACGCTGGTGAATTATCACGTTAGCTCAGTGCTAGGCCTCTGCTAACGTTAACCGTATGTAACACAGCATCAACCCAATCAACCACTGAAGATATACGTAATGTATGGCTTTGGTCTTCCGTAGAATAGAAACGCTTACTAGATTACTACAATATAAGATAACAACACTAGTCTTGAAACTGTCTAACATTAATTTAACCTACAAAAACAGCAAGAACTTGAAGGACGTCTGTCTGCAACAACACTTTTGGTTTTCGTAACTGTTTGGCGATAGTAAATTGACAATGCTATACAGCGAATCAGCGTCAGTCTTTTTTCTCAACGCACCATTGGCATGCGTTCTTCTCATAAAAGGCGGGACATCTGCTGACGGAAGTTCAGAGAAGAAACAAGATATATCCCTGCAACGTACTTCCGCTTCCCGGCTTCAACTTCAACTCTCTCAGTGGTTACATGTTTGCTAGTGTTTCCTGTCTTATTTGATTTGTATTTAAAGGCCATGTAATGGTTTATGTAATGACACAAATGCTTTATTTGCATGTTTCCAACTAACAATATTGTTGTAAGTTTAACAAAAAATATGATAAGAGAGATGTATTATTGAGATGTATTATTGACAATATTGTTAGTGCACCCCTGTAATTGTCAAATAAAAAGGGTACATTCCCAGGTACAAATTATTTTTCAGTTGGAAATATAGCACTTTCTATTCAGATTGTTAAAGAATCCTTTATTTCCATCTAAACTACTTAAACTGAACCTTTTTAAATTACCAAATATTTACAAGAAAAACAAACATTTCAGAAAGTAAAACAAAATTAAAATAGATTTGTGTCTCACAACTTTGTCTTTTCTTCTTCCCCCCTGCTAAAAATTATCTCTCAATCCCTAAGGCTTATTATGACCATTTTAAAGCAACCTGACTACAAGTTGACTACAACTGCTTTTTTAAATCAGAATAAACTCGTTTTTCTAACCCCACCCAGACCAGGTACTTGTAAGTGTAAAATATTAAATCAATATTTAAACATTGGTCAGTATTAGCATTGTTATGTCATGGCTGGGGAAACGTGCAGAGCCAGTCACTGTAAAACATGTACTTAATACACTTTTGCTATTTTACGGCAGAATGATTGGTGAAATAAGTATTTAACTAGTAATCAATCGTTTTTAGAATATTGTAGTGATGCTTGTTAACTAAAGGGTCTAAATTATGTCTTCCACCGTTTTGCAGATGTTCCTGTGAGTCATATATAATTACAGTGATAGGAGCAATACCACTCCGAAACAACAGATGGCGCTAAAGGGGTCACCTGGACTGTTCTCGACATATCTGATTGGTCCATTCGTGTTCTCTTTGGTAGGCGGTTTGTTTGGATTTGTTCTCCTGCCACACTGCAAGCTGTACGGATTCAACAGTTGAATTAACTCAAAACGATCCAATAAAACTGCTAATATTGTAGCATTATTATCCGAGGAAGGATGGATGAATCTACGAAACGCCTAGTGCAGCGACTCATGAGAAGGATACCGATTAAAATGCTGAAAACAACGCTGGAGAAGTGGGGCCGTTTGACCGGGGAACAGCAGCGGGCCATGGATAGCATTCATTCAAAATGGGCGTTAACGGAAAGCCTACTCGCTATCTGCGAGGTAAGCAGACACTTCTCTGATATTATAGGTTCTTCTGTTTGATAAACAGTGTAAAACAGTACATTTTCTATGAAAATGCAAGCTGAAGTAGTAGTGATTTCGCTTTTTTCTGTACCTAGGAAAACGAGTTGGCAGTTAAACACCTAACAGAACTCGAGATGATTTGTAAGTAAAGTGAAACTATTTATCTCATTTGGGTAAAGGTAATGCCAAGTCCAATCCAATAACCCTTCTTGTGTCCCCTTTTGTCATTGTCTCTAGATATGATAGACAATCCAGACCAAGGGATGTGGTATGCCTTCCAGCTTACTGACCCTGGAGGTAATTTAAAATACTTATTAGTGCTATGGATGGCTGGAAGTTTGCAGCTATATTCTAACCAAACACTACAGCTACTGGTGGGTTACGAGTGAAATGTTGGTTACTTCAACCAGTCAGCTTATCTGTTGGAGTTTGGTTAGTTATAGTGGAGGGTTAATTGATGATATGGTCTTGTCAGTTGTCGCACATGTATTCTTTATCTGTTTGTTCCAGGGATTTAAAACATTATTGCGATATATTTGAATTTACTTTGCAAACCAGTATTGTCTATTTAACCATTTCCCTTTTCCACAGATGATGCTCAATCTGTAGATCTGATGCAGTTCAAGGAACAATTTAAATCTCACCTAAGAGAACTTGTGAGACAAGTAAGTCCAATATTCCTCCTCACACGGCAAAGTCAAACTATAACTACTTTCAACGTTGAAAAGATATCACCGTTTAACATCCTATATTTAAAGTATGATTTAAACATTGCATTCAAGGTGTCCGTCAAAATAAAAAAACACACAGATGAAGCCGTTTGGATTCGGATTGCATGGGGAGACACCTACTCTCGCCCCGACCATCTCAAACCAACATATGTTGTTCACTATCTTCAAACACCCTATGTCTTTGTGACCCGTCTGACTTCAAAGCAAAAGCCCATGTTATCCCAGGTGAGGGTTCACTTTTATATAGTTGGTTACCAGGTTGTTGTTTCTTTTGTCTTTCCATTCCCGTTTAACAGATGTATGTTCTTTGCAGGCCATGGTTCTGTCCACCAGGTATCAACATTTCAAGGATGCCAACCTCAGTGGCCGGAGTCTCACTGCCGTTAGGGACCTGCTGATGAGGAAATATCAACAGGTTAGGTGTTTTTCAACTACACACACACACCACACAGCTCTGTATGCCCAGTCCAAATATTACTTAAAAGCATCCATGTGTTAAGAAGTGTCCTGACACAAACACTTCCAAAATGAATATTGTATGACTTTAATGCATCTTTAATATCTTATTTACATTGTTGACCACCTAAAATTGCTCCGAAATAGCAATGTATCATTTTTGTAGTGGAAGTTTAAAAAAAAAATATATTAATAACACAGAACTTAAATAATACTTACAATGTCATTTGAAATGTTATTTAGATATTTGCCATTAAAAAAGGGAATTTTTATCAAAGGCTTTACAGTATTCATCTTTTGTCAATCATGTTGTTGAACTAATTTCTCGTTCAAGTTAACCCATTGCACTTAGATTTGTGTTGAGGGTTCACAATACTTCCAGTGATTTAGAAAATAAAGTTGAATTATGGATTTGCTGTAAACCTATTTATTTTACTGTCATAATTGTCATGCAATTAAGAGTACCACTGTACAGGGAAAACAATTGAAATGTTTTTTGTTCTAATTTTAAGGTCTTCCCCACCAAGTATCCCAGCCCTCTCACAGAAAGAAGACAAACAGTCACAAGTATGTTTATCAAATCATCATGACCAAAAGCCAGTTTTTCATATTATGTTACACATACTTTAACATTGTTTGTTTAGCTATGTGTATTTGGCATTAACATGTACTTCTGGTTGATTTTTGCAATGTGATTGGATTTATTTGGCTTTCATTCTGTTTACAGACCCACACATAGAAAGAGAACAAGCTAAGCTGGCAGCAAACAGACTTCAGATGGCCTGTGAGGCCTTTGGTGGTGGGACGTTACCTCAGCTACAGTCTGCAGTTTACAAGGTATGCTTTGTGTATTAAAATACTTAGCTTCATCTTTAATAGCCAAGTATCAAAGTCTAGTAAACAAGGCATGAATTGCACACTCAGCATCACTTGGTGCTGTGATCATCTCATTTATGCTCTGTAATCTTTACTCAGCTGGAGACAAAGTTCAGAGACCACACCAACACACTCATGACGGAGCGAGAGGAGCCCTTCAGATGTGTTGTCAAATTTTCCAGCACAAACCTCCTGGAGTCACTCAAAAACTGTGCATCTTCAGGTATTTGTCACAGCCATTTATGTTTTTAGAAAGTAAATTATACTAACATTTAAAATAAAAAACTATTGAATGTTTCATAATTCTGCAATTTCCATAAATGACCACACGAGGGCACATAAACACACGTTGAATTATCCCCTCTGTAATGCTCTTGTGACATTATCTATCATGAATATTTTGGTCTGTGCATTCAGTGTTTTTCTTAAATCAATCAAAATAATTTACGGTCATTTCTTTTCTTTTTTACAGGAATTGCATCCACCCCAGTCACACCTCTGCTTTCATCGATACCCCTAAAAGGAAAGAATTATTTTGTCATCACAGACAATGGACCTGGTCCTTCCTCACAAATGCGCCAAACACAGAACTGATGGGCGAAAGGGGCCGTTTCTCAATGTCGAGTATACCTGCTGCAGAGCCACTAGTTCAAGTATACTATGTCATAGAGTGGCGCAGAAGGACTGTTTAAATGCATGTTAAATGCCCAGCATTCGGCGCCACTCGATGATGTAGTATACTTGAACTAGTGGCTCTGCAGCAGGTATACTCGACATTGAGAAATGGCCAGGAACTTGATTTGAAAGGAGTCAAAGCATGGCGCCATGTCTGGTCAACCCAGGGTTTGCTTTTATTGTTCTATCCTCAATCTCCTTGTTCAAGAGCCACTGCCCCTCCAAGATCTGTAGCAATTAATGTACCTTTATTACCCAGTTGCAAATATCTTATTAGTTGACAATTGATAATTGTCTTTTTTGTGTGTGTGTGTGTTTTAGTGCAAGAATGTTATTTCTATGAAATATATGTCCCAAATTGAATATAAAGCTGTTTTTACAAATATATATGTTTTTGAAGTTTGTAACTTGTATCCTCTTCCTGTCATTTCAACTTAAAGTATTTTTCATCAGCTATAGTGTTATAACATTGTTTTGTGGAGTAACGGCTTGTGAGAGGGAACTTGTCCTCATAATTTGGCGCTTACAGTCGATGTTACAGGGTTTATTTAAGCTCCATTGTCTCAGCACAACGTTTTTAAAGGATACGTTCAAACTTTTTTCAGGTTTGTCTTGAAACTGTACTTTCATTCCCATATGAGCATAGAACAGTTACTGGAGTGTCCTGTGCAAGCTGGCCACAGAGAGATTATTCTCATCACAACTACACTGATCAAAATACCCAACGCTCATAAGATTTAGCCATGTCCATTGAGTATTTTCCAAAGTTACAGTCTATGTTGTCAATAGCCCCCCATGTTTAACCCACAATTACCCCTCCTTATGGTATATGGTAGATATGTGATACCTCCCTTTAACAATACAATGCAAACAGGCTGTTCTAATAACCACCAGTTCTCTTTGGTTCCTCTGTAGAGCTAGGCTATGGAATTGCTAAACTGGATTCTATTTTTTTAATTTTGCTATCGGCTACAACCTACAAAAGTCGGTTTGATTTAAACAATTTCTAGAAAATGTCTGTGAGATCAAACTATATTATACCAACCGTTTTGGTTGAAAAAATGAGTTACAGCTTCTAGAAAAAACTGCAGTTTTAGTGCTTCAAACATAGCGTGTAAGGTACATCAATACTCCAGTGCATTAGTCATAAACATATTAAAGGAGTCAGCCACATTAGACAACTTTAGTTTGATGGTTTACTTGTTTCTTGTAAAACGGAAGCACGTAATTAAACCGGGTGTGACGTAAGATCAGCTGGTTCAGTCGTGCTAATAAGTGGAGTGTTGCAGCCTTTCAGGCAAAGCTGAGGGAAGATATGCCAATGTTAATTCAATGCTGCTGCTGCTGGAGGTCTCAGCAGAAAACAAACGGACTGTCAACATAGAAACATGGCTGCTTCTGCGACGAGCCGGGCGAATAACAGAGGTAACGCCACTAAAGACAGTCCGAGTTGCCATGAAGAGTCTCTGTCGCAGTCACGGGAAATAATTAAACCTACCATCACGGAGCTGACCAAAGAAGTGAGGACGAACATCCTCTGCACCGTGGAAGGATGTGGAAAGATTCTCCCCAACACACCTGCATTGAACATGCATCTTGTTAAGTCACACAGGATAAAGGTAAACCCTTAACTAAACCTGGTTAGTGCTTAATGTTAGCCTTTCGCTTAACGGCAATGCTAGCTTAGCTAACTCATTCTCGTGAAAACGCTGTCAACAAACAGGAGAACGCAAGTCATCCACAACAAGTTAATTTAAGCTGACGTGACGAACGATAGTGATGCTTGTTGAACACGAAGTCATGGTTAAACGTTTGATAAATGTTGACTTATTCCTATGTGAGTGAATCTCCATGACAGTTGCATTTAGGGAGCTAGCTTCATGGTAACTAGCTAACGTATGTGATCAATTAATGATTAGGGTCGCGTGTCATGGTTGGTGCTGAACTGACCGTATCAACATGTTTTATACAGCCAAGATTACATCCTAACACCTTCAACTAATGGACTGTTTGTAGTTTTGGGGAGGATATTATTGGTTTGGCTAACGATAGGGTTGAAAGGGAAATCCCTTTATGGAGTCTCTTTACATTTCGAAATATGATCACAGGACAGTATACATTCTACTTCCAATGCTTAACAGACATCCAAGTGGAGGAAGTCGATGCATTTTGACCAAAGTCTACTTTTGACCCTGACCCTGGCCCTTTTGTCCTCACTGACCATGGCTTTTCGTGGAAGGCAGACATTCACTGTTTCCCCTCCATGAATGAAGTTCTTTGCTGGACAAGGCTGCATTTTGTCCTGAATTAGACTAAGCCCTTTGTAGGTGAAAACGATCGTTTGAATTAGATTTCAGAAGTAGTTACTTTTGCCAAGCTGAAAAAGTGTGTTTAAATGCCTGATTTGTGTTTTTGACAAAACATTTGAGGTACCATCTGGCTTTTTATTTACAATTCAAATGTAAGCCCTCTTTACTCAAATGCCTGAATATTACTGGTGTAGACAAACCTTGTAAGAACTACAGTTGACTTCTAAAATCCAAATGTACTTGCGCTTCATGTTCATTATTCTCTCTAAGACTAGGCCTTAAAGAAATGTAAAGAAATAAAACATGTTATTTTAACTCGACAGCTATGTACAACTTATGTCAGCAGGGGCAGAGATGTACTGTTTGATGATGACAAAGTTAGCATATTGAAAAAGCTCACTTAATTCCTCCCTACTACCTAATTGTATTGAGTCAGACCGCAAGAATGATATGTGGGGCATCATATCTGGTTTTATTAAAGCCACTTTAACACCGCTGTAGCTCTACTGCATCACAAGACGGAAGTAATGTATATTAGCTGATCATTACTCCTAGTTCTTACTGGCCATGAATGAACACTAATACATTTCATACCAACTCATTCACTCAGCCCAGTTTGGATACCTTTCCTACGTTTAATGTGCCCGCTTCGTGCTTGGCTATTGGCCTTTTCATCTATATCACCTACTTTGGCAGCAAGGAGAAGCAGAATTACACTATTACTCTGACTTACCACCGTATTAAAATGTCTCCCAGAAATAAGGAAGGACCAAGGCTATAGCCACATACATGGCTGTGTGTTGACCCCTTAGTATCAGAGCAGTGCATTTCAACCAGTTTTAGACCACATCCAGCTACTAATGACTAATAATATCTTGACATGACTCAGGCTTAAGCCTATATGACCAGATGATGTAGATGAAGTCAACTAAACACAACATTCAATGGGAGCAAAACATCTGTTTATACTAACTCCTTATGACAAACAAAATGGTGTCAGCTTTAGCTGTTCTGTTCCCTTCAGTGTTAAAGCAGATCGAGGTCACCTTGACCACTGGAAGGCGGCAGTGTTTGATCGCGTGATGGGTTTTATCTGATTCCCCCATGTAACTTATAATCAGTGTTGGTGCTTTTCTCTGTAATGAGTACGATTTGCTTGTCTTTTCTACAATGATGTACAATATGGTAACATCTGCCTTGGGACAGGAAACAGTTACATCCCATACTGCCAAGCTCATTAGTTTCTTTGTCAGTTATGTAAAGCAGAGCCTAGATTTCTTCAAAAGGTTATGATAAAGCACATAGCATATTTAGCTACACTGAGGGAGGGAAGAAACACATTTGCAACCATCACTTATATTTGTGGCAGACATAATGATGCCTTTTTAAGATGGATTAAAATTGAGTACATAAAGACAACATTGTAGAATTTGAGGTTTACAGTTGGTGTTGTGTGCCTTTCAAATCAGTTAATGTAAGATATATTGTAGTTCAAGTCAAACCTAAGTTTATCCGCTAAAATCTTTAACAGTAAACTTGTTAGATTGCCATCTTAAAACTTTGCTCAACCCTTAGAATAACACATTGTAGTGCTATTTGATGGTTGCTTGTATTGATGGTAATCACATAATTCATTGAGTTGTGCAACGCTCACTGTAAGCCATGATGATCAAGGGCATGATATAAACATCAAAAAATTGACTGACTTTCCTCTCTCTTTTGTCTTTCCCCGACTTTGTCACCCTCAGGATGGTCTTATCAATCCTACGGTCAGAAAAGACATGAAGGGCTCTCAGAAGCTCTACTGCTGTCCAATTGAGGGTTGTCCCAGGGGGCCGAACAGACCCTTCTCCCAGTTCTCCCTGGTGAAACAAGTAAGCCTTTTCTCCAAGGATCTGTTATCCTGCAAGTAATATAGCAAAATGATGAGGTTTCAGTTATGTGGTAATAGCTCCTAATGTTTCACTTGGTACCAGCGGTCATAACAAAGAAACTAATATGAATATCTAAGCACATTAACTGAAGCACTTATGTTACTTACTACTTCTACTTTATATGATGTCTGAGAGAAATTGTGTAAACTCGACTACATTGGTCTGACAGCCTTAGTAACTTTGCAAATTCTAATTCTAATCACTTTATCTTATGAAGCTACCCTGCAGTACAACATTAAATAAGCTTTACAGCTTTCACCAATAAAGGGATAGTAATTGCAGTTACAATTGTAATATAGAAATATATAATACTGAAATAGAGTATTCTGCTTAATGAGTACTCTTCCTTCTGGTAATTGAATTATATTTTGATGATACTTTTGTTCTCATCCTTGAGCAACATTTTAAATGCAGGATTTAAACCAGTAACACATTCTATGCTTTTTTTCACACTGGTATAACTACTAAAATATCTGTATACTTTTTTCACTGATCGCTACCAAAAATGTTACACATCTACATTTTACAGGATCAAATTAGTACTGCTAAAATATATATATATATATATATACCCAAATACTTTTCTACTGCCATGTGTTGATCAACAACAACAAGCTGTTAGTATTATTTATCAGCGTACCTCATATCCTCTTAGATATTTAACCAATTGCTGAGACCAACTGTTACTTACTGTTCAAATCAAGTCACCTTCAAGATGAAACAATAAGATAAGATAAGAGGTACTTTATTGATCCCAAATTGGGACATTTTAGTTAAAAAAAAAAAAGCAATTGTATGCAATGAATTTCTTGTTCATGTATCTGTTTCATTGTAGCACTTCATGAAGATGCATGCAGAGAAGAAACACAAGTGTTTTAAATGCAACAATGGCTACAGCACTGAGTGGGACCTCAAGAGGCACATAGAAGACTGTGGGAAGACCTACCACTGTACCTGTGGCTGCCCCTATGCTAGCCGAGCTGCACTCCTCTCCCACATCTACAGGACAGGACACGAGATCCCTACAGAACACAGGCATGTACCTGCATGGCTCAGACTGATTTATATTGAAACCATTCAAATAGATATGGCTAAATATTAATTTGGCTCGCTTTCTCTCTTCTATTGTCCTGCTTTACAGAATTCCTCCAGTAAAAAAGCGAAAGATGGAGAAACTGTTAGGTGGCTCTGAAAAGGTAAAGATAAACGAGTCGACCTGTCGGATCATGTCAGTGAGTCAAGAGCTGACAGACACTGCTCTTTCTTCTCACACAACCATCCATATCCAGGACTCTGGGAATCAGAGCTCAAACCCCCGTAAGAGCCTCCAGAAGATGCTCCTCCCGAAGCCCAAGATGGCGCTGGTCAGTGTTCCTGTGATGCACCTGGCCCACCTGCCTGTCCTCCTTCCATCTGCAGAAGGGGGGGCTCTGAGGTCTGTCATGCTGGCAGTGGACAGCCATGGCTCCGTCCGCACCCTTCACCTTCTGTCACATCCCCAAATTGATACAAAGAGTCTGTGTTTCAAAAATAGCATGCCTACGTCCCGCTCCAGCCTTGGGCCTATCAGCACAGGGGTACAGGTCAGTCTGGACCTTGCAGATGACTCGGCTAGCCTGGCAGGACATCGAGGAAGAAGCACCTCCACCAACATTCAGACGGACAAATCATACTTGTCGAAAATGCCAACAGGAGTAGGGGTTGGTGAGGGCCTGGCATTGTGCTCTGTGGGTGAGTCCTCTGTGTCGTCCTGCTCCCAAACAGACATCAGCGTGAGTGCCCAAGTCCTCCTGCCAGTCAGCGTTGAAACACAGACATTCCCCCCCCGAGCCAGAGCCACTTCTTCTATTGCGGCTCAGACAGACAGCCAGTGCACGAGTCAAATTCCCTGCTCCTCCTCCTCCTCCTCTCTGCCCCCATACAAAACCAGGCAGACGCAGACATATGTTTTTGTGCCACAGCCAGAGGAGAAGGTGCAGGACCAGGCCATCATGTGCTCCGACCTATTCGACAGCGTCTCCACTCAGACCGCTCTGGAGATGGACGACACCCTCAATGCTGCGGGAGGTGGTATGTGTTTCGGGGTGCAGACTGATGAGCTCAACTCAAACAACATGGCAGATAACCAGACCCAAACAATGACCTTGTTAAATGACCTAGAAAATATTCTGTCAGACAGCATGTCAGGCCACCAGGTGCTCTCCGTGGCCTCTGCAGGCTGTGGAACAGGTCTGGGATCTGTTCAGGAGCAACACACTGGCATTGACTTTGACTTTGAAGAGTTTCTTAATGCTGTGCACATCCAGACCCAGACAGAGGAGAGTGAGCTGGGCGGACTGGGTGGGGACACGCCTCTGGAGTCTCTGGACATCCAGACCCAGACTGACTTCCTCCTGATGGATGAACTGGACCAAAGTGAGGGACCAAGTCGAACCCAGGCCAGTGACCTGGAGCTATTTGATACTCAAACTCAGACTGACCTCAATTTCCTGTTGAACGCCGGAAGCCACATGCCCCTGAGCAGCATCTTACGACATTCAAGCTTTTCCATGAGCACTGAGTCTTCAGATACAGAAACACAGACAGATATCCCTTCATTTGCAACAGGTCTCTCTGCTCCGACTCCTCTGAGTCAGGGTGAGCAGGCCCGGCTGCTGAACAGCACAGAGACTCAGACTGTGACCAGCCAGTCAGACAGCCTGGGAAACCTCTTCCTAACTAGCAACGAAACACAAACCGTCATGGATGACTTCTTGTCAGCAGACCTGGCGTGGAATATGGAGTCTCATTTCAGCTCTGTGGAAACCCAGACATGTGAGGAGCTCTGTGCTCTCCTGCAGAACCCGGAGAAACCCAACAGCTGAAGCCCTCTTAGTGAAGCTGCTCCTGCAGTACAGGTCTCTCATGCCGTTCTGTTCCTGTGAGAGGAATCAGTCCCTGCTGTCCTCCAGCGGACCACAGTCCTAGCAGTTAGCAGTCTGCGAAAATGTCTTTGAACATTCCACTGTAGACATCTTGTCCAGAGCCTTTCCAGGTGTACATCCTCACAGCTCTCCTGCACTTTATTATCTCAATGGGCATGATTTGATAGCTCCTGTGACCGTTTACATATTTATTTGCACATTAAGTAACATATTGTTTGTGTCTTCTCTTAAATACCAGTTTACTTCTATGTTTCAGTGTATAACCAATCAGATGTTCACTCTTCAAATGACAGATTTCATCAATGTTAGATCTGCACTAAAAATGGATAACATCTTTAGCTGCGCGTGACTGTCAAGAAAACTGGTTATGACCGCATTCTGATGTGCATTTACTGCATGAAAACAATTTCATCTCAGCTGTACAGCAAACAACATTTTACATTGAGTTTACGTACATGTTTTGAAATGAGCATGAAGCCTTTACTTGGTCAGCACAGTAACATCATATATCTATTCTCAGCTTGCTCCCTTGTTGATAGTGGTTCGTCAGTGGCAGCAAGACTATAACATCTGAATAACATCCTGTGAGCTTTACAGCCAGTGGAAAACTTGACTAGCTTTATGTTTTCCAAAACAAAACCCCATTAAACCTTTAACGGTGAACAAAGCATCGCTAAAAGCTGTTAAGAGGCATCTCTGAAACACACCATTACTCATGCAGATGTGGCCCAAGTGAAAAGTAATTGTTTGTCTTATTGTTGCACACTTTTCATTGAAATGTGATTTGTGAAGTTTGATGTTGTGTAAACACTTTAGTGTGTATGGGCCTCTATAGCTAAGCAGTCTGTTCAAATCAGTGAGCAGACCAAGCTGTCGGTGTCTTTGACTTATTCATTAGCTATCTGTAAGAGTATACAGTAGCAGTGCTGTGTTACTGTACAGAAACACATAGATTAGCTCAGAGCTATTGTATGTATCCACAACCTGATTTTGACTGAAAATAACCTTGTTGAGTATATTCCATCATCAGATTTTCAACCCTTAACAATCAGAACAGTATTTTAATGTATTGCTATTTGTTTCTATTATTCTGAATGTTTTGATTTGATTGTATTGTTGCACTAAGTTACCTCACTAAACACAGGCACCAGACTGTGTTGTACATGGGAAACATGCTATAGGCCTTGATTCATTTTGTTATGTTGGTGCCTTAACCCAAGTACTAACTTTAGTTCCGTTACATTTGCTGCTTCAAAGTCATTTATTATTAATGCTACTTGTTTTGGAAAAGTATCCAACTCAAAACTTGTCATAATCCTTTAATTCTGTTCCTTTGCATGATTAATCTATTCTATGTTGGTATTTTCATCCCGTTTGCATGAAATATCGGACTGTCCCCAGTCTTTCTCCATGGTTTCAATGGAAAGATTTATGGTTTGTCACTTGAAAATAATGCTATGCAGCATTTAATTTAACATCATTTGTTCAAGACCATTTTACTCCTTTTTGGAAGGGTTGTTAGATTTAAACTGAAGAATGTACAGAACATACACTGCCCAAGGTAAACATATGCTATTTTTTGCACACACCAAACGGTTCAAGGATCATTTCCCTCTGTTAATAACGATTTTTACCCTATGCTACATTTCAATATTTCTTGTATTGAGTTAAATACTTCTTGTTCGTGGTTCCTGAATGCAAATACAGCATTACAGCTGCTCCCTGCTGGTTTAGTGGCACAGGGGAATGCCTTGCTTTAATACAGGTCTCTGTAGAAGCCTTGTCAGTCTCAAGTGTCTGTTACAGTGCTTTATTTTTTCTCTGTAGGGAGTGCATGCAGATATTTTCCCAGCACAAAATATTTGTCTAAGCTGAATTGACGTTTATGTTGCCTATATGTGTAGTGCTAATGGTTGCCTTGATTAATTGTTGATGCTACACTACAGATGTTCTAAATAAACTGCTGGAAAGTGTACGTTGTGCTACTTTTTTATAGGACAAAAGTGGAAGAAGAAAAAAACATTGCACTCAACCAGGATCAGTACAAAGGTTTCTCACACACATATCACTCGGCTTGCTTATCGAAACGTTCTCCTTTTTTAAGTGGAAAAAAAAGAAACGTTTGACAAGTTTCCCCGTGCTTAACTGAAATGTAATGTCTTTCATTTTTTCTCCGTGATGCAGTTTCCTCTTGAGTCCTGGCTTGTGCTGGATATCGCAACTCCTTACAAATGTTTGGAGTAACCATTTTATTTTACATGCACATTCAGGTAAGACAAGAGTTTGGTCTAGTAAGCTACACCGCTGGTCTTTTGTTTATATAACAATACCACAAGCGGATCGTGGATACTTTTTTATTTAACAGGGCAGCTATACAAAGAGCTAGTAAAAAAACAAAGTAACAGGATCATCCCAGTTGTAAATCATGTGGCAGTAATTGGCTGTCCTTTGGAGACCAACATGACATACAGTACAGTATGATCCCAGCATATAGTGCAGCACTGATAACCCTTGTATTACATTTACATAACCCAGATTCCATCCACAATTACCAGGAAGCCTAACACACTGGCTGATATAAAACTAAAGTTGTCTACAATTACATTTGATAGAGCACATGCAGTTTGGCAACAGGTTATATCTTTACCTCTAGTTTTGACCTATGTGGCGGAGGTTTAAATAGAAAGTGTGAAGCAGACGCACAGCCATGTTTCTTATGAGGTAGTTACACAGTTGCTAGGTAACTAGAAACGCTTAATGAGCACATGTGGGATTTGTTCATGACAAAATAAAGGTCTAAAGCAATTAAAAAGCCTAACATGTAAATGATAACTTGACTGTCATCGGTATTGATAGTATGTTGTACCACATTCTCTGCAATGAGTTGTATGTCTCATACCAAATGTTGATGTTAACATTGTATGTGGTGGTGAGGCTAAGACATGATACACATTAGATAAAATAGGTTTTTACTTGATTAATCCTGAGTTGCACATTACATACACACAGTCTTGCCGGTGTGCATATGGGCTTGTGCACCTGCAGTGCCAGGGTGGAGGGCCTGAGTGAGGCTCTTTCCCATTGAGTAGCTGGTGCCGTGCACTGTGTCAGGTTTGGAAGACACTGGTACTTCATACCTCCTGGGGACAGAGACACTCACACCAGAGAACAAGTGGGGTTTTTGCTGACATGTCCGGTGCTTGGTGGTCAGTGCTGCAGAGTTAGCAGGAACCTCAGGGTTAGCAATACGGTCCACTCTTGATCCACTTTTCTTATCAAACATCGTTACGTTTTCTTCCGGGATTTCTCCTTCTGGAGCCTTCCTTCCACTGCAGGGCTGGCCTATGACTTTTAGAGGATTCTGATGTTGTGATATAATTGGTGGTAAAAATGTGAAGTTTTTAATGGGAACCACCTTGTTGTTTGGCCTATGTCTGTGTCTTTGAGGCTTAGTGTGCTTGTTCTCTGAGTATCTGGAGGGTGGATGGTGATGCTGCGGGGTCTCTCTGAGCATCCCTTCCTTTACTGTCTTCTCTTTGTGTAATACATTAGACATGGGGTCCTGCATTGCACTGGGGACAGGCCAATCTGAGGCGTCTTTCTGCAGAGCTGCAGCAGCAGGGTTAATCCAGTATTCCTTCGGCTGGTTTAGTGACACAGCCTTCTTAAAGCTGTCATGCAGGCCCTCTTCAGGCTCACAGGGTTGCTCTGCAACGCTGGCTGAGCTGTCTGCTTTAGGGATTGTTGGGTCAACATACAAGGGGGTCAGGGTCTCAGCCTCCTTAGTCTTCAGTTTCTTGTATATCTTCTGATTCAAAAGTATGCAGCTCAGTGGAGCAACTCTGGCCCAACCATGAACCTGTTGTCAAATGAAATATAATGTTAATATAAAAACAACAGTTGTGATATGTTTAAACTGAAAACCGACAAAAGTCAAATTTAAAAGTAGGTTAGTGGAAATTATGCTAATATTGTTACCTCATTCCTATGTGTATTACATAATATCATGAATAAAAGATATACAGGATTTAAAATTAAGAGAGCACTGTAGCATTATCAGTTTCTCTGGTTTTACTATTTATAGGTATGTGTTTGAGTAAAATGAATGTTTTTTATTTTATTCTATAAACTACTGACAACATGTCTCTGTGTTGAAAATCAACAGACACTGGAATGGAATCTGGCTACCATTCATGTAGAGATTTCGATTTAAGAACAATTTGGAATAGTCTCTTAATTTTTTCCAGAGCTGTATAAGGGATACATCAACGTGTGGAAATATAATTATTTAGACATTTAAGTTAACGTTTATACAATAGTTATTCTGATTTTAACATCATGTTGACTCCTGTGTTAGAAAACACTTACTCATGATCAACATACACCGTAATATAATTCACAAAATCAGATTAAGGCAGGCAGTAGAAAAAGGTTTGCAGTAATAAGATACGTACAGCTTCTTCCCAACCAGGGTAACAATGATACTCATGGGGCTCCAGTTCGTTCATGAAGACCTCCTCACTCAAATCTAGAAGGGCATCAGCATGTCTCCTTTCTGGTGTCTGCTCCCTCACTGCCTCTCCCTGTGTTGAAAGCTCCTTGTCTGATCCATTCACAGATGAGGTATCCACTTCTTTTAAAGTCGACATTATGTAGTTAACTCATGTGGTGAAATCTAGACAGAGAGAACAAAATATACCAGAAGAACAGGAAAGAGCTGGCTCAGGCTACATTTAGATGTTACACTTGTACTTATTTTGTTTTAAACTTCACTCACCAAAAGGAAGACATCTGTAGTCCCATTAAACGCATTACACGGATTTGTATAAGTATTCCCATAGCAGAAAGCAGCATTCACAGATAACTATCGTGGTGATCTGTCTTTCCGGTCCACAGAGTTTTCCCAAACACAAGTGCAGAGACTCTGAATGCCATTACAGACGAGCTGCAACGACGTCGTCATAGCAACCCGTAGAGGCAGCACAGGGGAGATGTGACGTAGAGAAAAGGGGAGGGCTCCTGCTCCCCATTCAGATCAATTATTACTTCCCTGGTAAGCCAAACATATTCAGTTACACTCTTATACAGTACAATATATATTATAGTAAAACATACGAATACTGAGACTTATGTTAGGAGGCTGTTCATGATAAATGTAATTAATTATGAATTATTATTATTATGAATCAGCCGAACCGTCCTCACACAGAACATGCCAACATTCAATAAAATGTGATAAAAGACAGTTATTTTGTCAGCATTTGGGTCTCTCGTGTAGTCGTGTTACAATTTGAAAAGAAGGAAGTTACTGGCTTGTGAAAGAGGAAACCATATTGGTAAATTGAAACGTTCACTTCTGCACGTAGAGCAAAAGACGTCACGCAGGCTCACGTCACTTGAGAGAGAACCCCACATGATGTGAGGAACGCTGCCGATGGGAAAGTATTCTCTTTTTTTGTATTATTTATTTTCAATGCGTACCAAGCGATGGCATATATTCTTCTCAACCTTAAAATACAAGATCTACAATAGTTAGAGTCGCAATGTGTTGGTGCACGCACAGCCACGGCTTGGTTTATTGGTCCACAGCAGCACAGTGTCGACCTCTGACGCAGCCGGAGCACCTATCCGCGAGGGGGACACTGACACCTGACGGCTCCATCTCTCCACGCCGGTCTTTTTCATCACGACCACTTCGGATCTGCAGTGCATAATCTGCTGTGTTTTATGGAAGCGGACTCTCTGCATCCTGTCGTGGTCATGCTGCCCCCAAAGAACTGCCTTCCCAGGAACTACAGCTGCATAGCCGGACTGTTCGGAAGCCTGGCAGCGGCAAACCCGAGGCATGATGATGGGGAAGATTTTGACATGATCAACGATAACTGTGTATCTACCGATAGCCCCGTGGTGGAAGAGAGACCCCGGGGAAGAGAGATCTGCCTGAAGCCTCCACAGAGTCCAAATCTGCGTCGGAGATGCAAGTCTCTGCCCACACCCACAGAGAGGGCCAAGTTAGAGATCTCCCGCAGCAGGAGTCCAACCAGTCAGAAAAGGGTTCGGTTCGCCGACTCCCTGGGCTTGGAGCTAATTTCAGTCAAGCATTTTGATGATACAGATGAGCCAAATGTGCCTGAGCGCATTTTGGCCAAATTACCCAAAGGACACCTGCACCTTACTCATTTGGACACAAAGTTCCCACGTACTCCTGCGCAGCCTGTATTCATGGAGTTGCAATTCACCAACCCAGGCACACTACCCGAGTTTGAGCTGAGAGTGAGGGAGGTGAAAGTCTTGTTAGAGACAGTGGAGGCAGATGAATACAACCTTTCCGGGGTTGTGCGCGTGTTAAACATGGCTTTTGAAAAGAGCGTCTCTTTGCGGTATTCCCTTAACAACTGGATAACATGTATGGACAGCCTGGCTTCCTACGTGCCAAACTCAACCAACGGTGACACCGATAAGTTCCGTTTCAAGATCGTCATGCCTACTTACCTTGACAACGGAGGCACGTTTCAGTTTGCAATTAAATACTGCGTCGGAGGGCAAGAGTTCTGGGACAATAACAATGGGAACAACTACAAAGTGAGGCGTCACCGACTCAAGATGTCCCCGCCGCGAGAATGGGAGAATGGATGGATTCATTTTATTTGAGCTTTGTCGTCTTAAGTGGCACACTGCGTGCGTAATGTACGCGTAACTGATCCCTGGAAACCTTAAGTATGACTGTGGCTTTTTTTAAATGTTTTTTTTCTGCCATTGCCAGCTATATGCTGTGACACTCACAATTCTACCACAATAATTCAAATATTTGTCCCGCTGCGTTAACAGATCGAGTGGCGAATACTACAGCATAAGCCTTTGATAGGTGCCTGGTTAGGGATGCTCTTTGATCATTTGCCTTGATGTCAGGGCTCTCTTTACAGCTTGGTGCCCTTTGGGAGGGCATGTTCACGTTATGTAATATAGAAACACGTGCCACGGAAAAACGTGCCAGGCAATGCCGACTATAGGCATCACAGTCCCTGTTAGGTGAAGCTGTTAAATGGTTGGGGGCACGGAGCTGTTTGAATTAGTTTGCTTTGCATGCTTGCGTGCATTCATATTGGCTTGATGGGAAGCAGAACGAATGGCATCTTGGCTGATATGGATGCCAAGATAACCTAGTGCATATTCATCCAGCATTCTCCTGCAGGCTGGGAGAAACACACCCACATTGTCTTACTTGACAGACAGAAAGAAGTGGCAGGTTGTTTTATTAAAGCATTCAATGTATGATTTCCCACTGTCATGCCATGGAAAAATGCCTTATTTTAAGCCATGATTTGGGAAGTTGTGCATTGAATATTGTACAGTATTCTCTTCATCATGCTTGAAAGCATTAGATTACATTTTAATGAAGGCCCTTTAGGTACTGGGAATCAGTCAGTGTCCATAGGCTTTCAAACCAGGGACACCATAGTCATAAACCAGCAGCATCTATCCCACACCCATTTTACATTTTTGCTGAATAACTGTTTTGCTAAATTCGAAAATCAAGAAACCCTTACCAAAGTTCAAGACTATGAAAAAGTTGTCTTTAAACGCTGTGTTTATAAAGGATGAATTGCAGTTATCCCATGCTGTACTGTGATCAGAATTAACAACTTGAGTGTGGTTTTTGTACCACCAAAGAAAATACATTTAGTAGCAATGGTTGCAAAGTAAAATTTACCTCATTACTAGCAGACCTTTTCTCTTCTATTTCAGGTAGACCGTTTTAAAACAGATGTTATTTTCACAGGAATTATTTTCAATGGATACATCGAATCAGAAAATAATTATTGCAAATGTGCTGAATCAAAACACAATGTGTAATCATTTTTAATGTTCTTTATTCATGTGTAACTCTGTTTTCTTAGAGCACTATTGTTTATAGACAAAGTAGCTATTTCACGGATGACTGTATTTACAGGGCTTTAAAGGTACACGATAATATCCTCATTCGCCACTGTGCAAGAATAGAGCTGCTCCTTAAACATTTTGAACCTCCTGAGCCATATCCATCCTTAGTTGGCAAACTGTAATCAAATACTTCATTTCCAAACCATATGCACAGATTGATGTTAAACAACCAGTCTGATATCTCCATACAACAGCAGTCATACGTTTTTTTTTATCGGGTAATCTTCCAAACTTTCTTCCGACCATTTCTGATAATGTACTCTGTGGCAAACAGGCTATAATATGTCAGTCATATACTTTGATTTGAAAATGTCAATATGCATCATGCTGATTTTGAGGTGTATGATATTATTTATGTTTTTAGTGTAGAAGCTTGATTTCAGTTCAGCAAGAGAAACAACAGACGGGATGCTTTTAATTCCAGTGCTCTGACTTTAATCTGAACAACACTTCTGTGTCCTGTGTTTACATCATCTTGGCATCAGAGGGAAGCTTTCCTTTAATGAGGCCATCATGTTGGGATGGGGATAAAGACTCTTCCTGTAACCACTTAGTTTTTGGAGCAGTTCCACTGTGTTTCCATCAGTATTGTTTGTCTATAAATCCAACACGGTTTCTGAAGCTATACCTGTTGTTGTTAGAATCGTTTTGCCAAAGTGAGAGGTGGCCAGCACTGAGTTCATATTTGCTTTCTCTACTTTTATCACATCTAGACCTGCTTTTTTTATTTCCATACACTGTGGATATAAAGATCTGGCCACGGCAGAGCTTACTGTGTGCTATGTTTTTAAATCAGTCAGTATTTGCATATTGTCTGCTTTGGCCTGTGTAAACTTTGTTCAAGCCTTGATGCTGTGCAACCATAGACTGTGTGTGCAACACCAGAAAGCATTAGCTATCAGTCTGACGTGGGCACTGAGATGCATCAATTAATCACTGCCAAAACAGATTGTGTTTTTTAGGTTTTAACATTGGGTTTTAACAAGTCCTGACAATATTTGCTCGGTCAATTAGTTTGAGATTACTTGACATAAATGACTGTCGGAATATGATCCTTTTTCATCCCATGTGACTCTCTGGTTAAAGTTTCCAAAAGTTTGGAAACTGTAAGATAGCAGTGTCCAGTTTTAGGCTGGTTACTCCAACACTGCTGTTGTTATTGGTGCATCCCTACCATAAAGAAAACGAAGGGCTTCTGGTCTAATTAGATTTTCACCTCAACGTAACATTTTGCATCTGATTTCACTGATATTTAAATATGTATGTAAACGTGTTAATGTTTCATATTGAATGTCTTCCTGTTACTATTCTATGTTGTGTGTATTTTGAAGCATTATGAAAGCAGTATTGAGGGAAGCGAGAGGTAAAAGTCTGTGAAGTTGGAAAATAATATTTTGTGCCCAACCAAATTCCCAAAGCACACTTACTATTAGATTTAATTATCAAACCTTTATTAAATATAAGTTAAAATAAGGCTGCTTGTAATATTGGTTATACCAATCAATGCAATAATTTGTCTCAAAAGAACGTTGTGAGAAAGGTATTGCAGAATTTCCCTAAAATAGGTACCAAAATGTGAGCAGTGTATCTGAATGAAATGAGTACTTCGGAAACCCATGCGCACAAATATGGGTGTGCAATGCCTTATTACAAATGTTACTAAGAGACATGAATAAAGATGGAAGAATGCAAGTGCTTGTTTGTTGAGAAATAATGTGATTTCTAATGGGTGGAAACATGTGCACTGTCGACATGACAAAGGGACACATATGTGCAAGAAAGGGAAAGCAAGATGCACTTTGATAGTAGATACATTTTGGCATGAGTGACGTATGATTGTAGCTGACACTGAGCAGACTTTGTCAAAGCAGGTCCAATGCACTTTGAGTGGGAACAAGGAAAGGATTACGGCTGAACGTCACTGTACATTGCAAATGACATATTCTCCTGTGCATAGCTACTAACCAAGATGTTTTTCCATTCTTCTGCTCTTTTCTCTCACTGTGAAAAGCCTCAATCACGTCTGTTTTATGTATAGCCATTGTATGACATAGAATTTATTTCAGTGAGTTTTGTTTTGTGTATTCTATGCAACCACTTCTGTTTGTAACACCTCAGTCATCGGACTGTGTTAATCTATATTGTGAGCTGTCTTTTATTTTTGTCTCTTGCAGTGAACTTTATTATTAACCATGTTTGCATGAACAACTGTGACATACATTTATTTACATTTAATGCTTAGTTTTCTAATGTAACCTATATTTTGTTAAAACAATGGTTAATAAAGACATTTGTGATGGAAACAATTACCCTGCCAGTACTTGAAACTATCAACATTTTTATCTCAATACCCTTTATAATCCTTCTAGCTCCTAATTGTATTGCTCAATGGTAATCAATCAATAAATCACATCTCCTAGAATCTAGAGAATCTCCACTATTTATTATAATAATTTAAATAAGATATTAGAGTGCATGTGTTATAATGTGCAGGGCTGTTCCTGTGTGTGTTCGCGAGGTGACTGACTTAGATCAGCTGAGCGTCTCAGCTGCTGCTGGAGCCCATTCATAAAGCAGCACACTGCAGAGGGCTGCAGCCATCGCCATTGTTGTCATGGCTGCCGAAATGTCCTTGAATTGATCACAGTCCGACACCACGCCCCCTTTCTGTTGTTGGAATGGGAGGGGTTGAAGCAAGAGAGCTGAGAAAACGTGCAATACACAGCATGTAAAAGATGGGGGGAAAAGCTTGAAATAACACCATTTATTTGACCTTTTTGTTGTTGTTGTATCCCTACCATATACATATTAGTATGCCCTCATGGCTCAAAGAGTAAGTGCATATATTTAACTTTAGACAGACTTAATGCAGCTGTGTGTTTAGCTTTACTTCAATCAGCTGTTAGTAGTCTTTTAATCATATATTAGATCTGAACATTTTAAAATATACCCGCACTTCAACATCTTAGATGCTCAACCGATGCATTGACTATATCCTCTAAGATTCATAGCTTATTTGTTTTTTCTTTTATTTCAATTTTTATTTTTGTGTTAGTGGTCCAAATAATATAAATATGATTAATATAGCAAAATACAATAATTGTTGCTATCTCTTTACTAAAGCTCAAAAGCTCTCTCTAAATAGCGAAGGCCATTCCCATATAATAAATATTTAGCAAACTGGCAGGCAATTAGATAAAGCCACAGCATAGAGCACATCGACAAAGCCTCCAATTCTTTCATTCACTTAATTAAATGGCTGATAACGGCACAGTGTTTTAATGCGATCTTGACCGATGGAAAGTGAAGCGAAGTTTTCTACGTGGAACACAACAAACATGCATTTACAGCCTATCCACTTATTGGAACACAATGAATATGTGCTGCATTTGAAGCTTATCCTTGCATGTGTGTATGTTGTTTAGGTGTTGTATTTGGGAGCTTAGTCCTCACTAACACTAAGAAAGTGGATCACATCACTCCAGTTCTGAAGTCTTTACACTGGCTTCCTGTGTGTCAAAGAATAGATTTCAAAATACTGCTGCTGGTTTATAAAGCACTGAATGGTTTAGGCCCAAAATACATTTCTGATCTCCTGATAAATTATGAACCATCCAGAACTCTCAGGTCTTCAGGGACTGGTCAGCTTTCTGTCCCCAGAGTCAGAACTAAACATGGAGAGGCAGCGTTCAGTTATTATGCTCCAAATATCTGGAACAAACTCCCAGAAACCTGCAGGTCCGCTGCAACTCTTACTACTTTTAAATCCAGGCTGAAGACTTTTCTTTTTGTCGCTGCTTTTAATTGAACTTTTCATATCTTATACTGCACTGTAACTTGTATCCATGTATTTTTCTTTTAATGTTTATTTTATTAGCTTTTCTTTTTAATGACTGATTTTAAATGCCATTTTCTTAATGTCTTTCATTTTTTGTAAAGCACTTTGAATTGCCTTGTGTTGAAAAGTGCTATATAAATAAACTTGCCTTGCCTTGCCTTGCCTTGCCTTATGTGTTAGGAAACACAATCCTGCCTAATCTTCATGTTAACCTAAAGCAGTGATGAGTGATGTGTTGACCCCCAGTCAGAGGAAGTTCAGTTCAACGTTGTTTAACTATAGTCGTGTTGAAGACTGTCTGTTGCTGCTCTGTATTCCAGCTAAGTGCTTTCAGTAACCAGTCAGTGTGAATCCATGAGGCCGGTCAATAAAAACCTGCTGTGGGATCCCAATTTAATTCTAAGATTAGAGCTACTCAGCAGTTAGCTTGAAGCAGAACATGAAATAAATCCCCAGAATACAGATAAAGAGAGATTAAAATACCCGCTCTCAGTGAGTGGTGAAGCAGGGAATTAAGATATTCATGGTTGGCTTTTCCTGCAACGTGGTTCATTTATCTTCTGTGGATTTATTCACTTATACTTAGAAACATTTAACTTTCATTTGATCTCATTTCTATATATTTGACTTTTTGGTCGAGTGTGAATCCAGTCAGTCAATATACAAAGGCAAGTGTTTTGTGTGCTTGCCTGAGTAAAAACAAGCCGTGGTCATTAGGAAACATTGTCATGCTGTGTAACAACAGCTGCTTATGTAATGTGATGATGACGTTTTGATTGTTCTCTCCCTCCGGGGTCTGGCTTTATTAAACTGCAACCACAGAGCCACGTTCTCCACACCTGCGTAGCTTCTCATCCTAAGTGTGTCCTACAGCTCTAATAACGTGGTCAAGTCGTCGTAACACAAATAGGTCTCATGATTTCTAGTTTGAAAACTGAATGTGGGGCATTTAGAGAAATGCTGTGACATGACATTAATCCTGACTCAGCAGATGCCATGTAGAGCTACAGCGTAGGGAACAGTCATAACCTCATCTCAGTGAGCACTGGATCTGAATAATTAATCAGCTAAAAGGTCTTGACAACTTTGGAAAAGTAATGTTGTTGTTTTGAATTGTCTACGTAGACAGCCCACCAAAATGTCTTCCTTTTTCATTTCACTGCAGCTTCTTCTTTTACATCCATCGTCTTTATTCCCCTCAGGGTGAAGCAACCATTATGTAGCTTTCCCCAAAACCTGTTAAAACTGAACTTTCAAAGGACAGAGTTTCCTTTATACACGCACCTTCACTCTTTCACAAAAAGGTGGAAATCACATAGGCAGGAGTCAGACTGAATCTTTGTCAAACAGCCTGCTCTCACCTTTCCTTTCTTTCCCTCTTTACAGCACATTTCTTATCTCCTTCTCCCACTGACTCCTTACTTTATTTTCATCTTCAAAATATTTTTTTTAATTGTCTGTGTTTATCGCCATATATACTATTTATATTTGTGTTGAGGTACTTCATCCTATACATGATTATGGTGCTGCTACTGTACCTCACAGTGATGCATTTTCTTGATTTGTGCTGGAATTATTAGATTTTTTTTATAAAAGCCAAAGGGAGCTCAAATATTCACACGCGAAAGTGTCTCATGAAATATCCAAAGACTGCAGAGGGTGTTGTTGTTTTTAGAGTTTTATAACGGTTCACTGAGAGATAGAGGATCATGAAATTTTGATGAAGGTGGAAACCCAAGTTGCATCAGGAAGTGCAGCGAACTGAAGAAGATGCAGGTTTAGCTTTTGTCCCATTCATGTGAAACCCTATTAGTAGATCAACAGAAAGCTCGAGAGAAACATAAGCACACATACAGATAACCAAACCATCCTATTACATTGGGCGTATCTTTATCAGCGGGGTCTTTCCGGACATGGAGCTCTCAGTGGAAGTATGCCAACACACCATATTTAGACATGGTAAAGTAAACAGGTTAGGGAGGAAATGCTTTCCCAACAAAACAATGGCCATGTGCCAAGGCTGCATACCAAAGTTATTCAGATAAACCTAATGTGATTTATAACTTCCTCTGAGTCACAAATAGTTGACCTATGGGTTACAGATGTCCTTTTGTGAATGTTGCTGCAATGCCTGGAAAAGGCACAGAAAACGGCAATGATACTTTTCCCTAAAACAGCTATATTGCCAATATGTGCAAATGTATTACCTAGATCTGAAGCCCCCTTCAGCTTTATAGCAAGATGTAACTCATTGTTTTGCTCTCCAGCCTGAAATGTTACTGTTTTGGTTCACTGTCACCACTCGGTGTAGTTTTTAACTGCTGTAGAAAGCTGTTCTTAATGAAAAAGCTCCAAAAAAAAAATCATTACATGTTCAGCACCAAACAGGCAACGTTAGCGACTAGCCGGTAAATATTTGTCAGTTAAAGACAGAGAGGTTTCCCTCAAGAGTTGATAGAGATTGAATATGAAGCTAAACTAGATATGTGAGCATCACTTGTTTACATAAATGTCAACATACTTACTCTTTAAGCATTAACTATTATATGATTGATGGTATGTGTTAATCTAAGTTCACCTGCAGATGTTTAACCTGCAATAGCAGTCATGCTATCCACCTAGCTATTCCCAATTCAATATGCATGAAATGGTATACGCCTGATATTGCAAAACTGAAATGTAGTTGAAAGTATCTTGAGAAGCAGTTGTCTTGTCCTGTGTGTGATGTGAATACAAAGAGCTGTAGAGGCGGTTCTGTCCACCTTTAATAACTCTGTCCTGCTCATCTCGTGACCTCAGGTCAACCAAGCCTCCTGTAATTAAACCCCAAAGTTCTGTTTCATAAGGATACAGCGGGAGATATTGCTCTGAATAAAACAAAAGGATTAGATAAGCAATTCCTTTCTTATTTTGAAATTGTAATCTCTTTCTTTTCCTCCATTCTCTTCATTGTTTTCATTTCCATGCTCTCTTCTCAACGCTCTCCAATGAATGAAAATTGTTCTTATTCCATTCTGTTCATTGCATACTTCTCCTTTCCCCTCTCAACTCACTCAGTCCTCACTTGACCTCTATGCTCTCACTGTCCTTCTGGATGTATCTGATATTCAAAGCAATCAGTATTCTGACAGCAGAAAAGTGCATTTCTTGCAGTGGCACCAGTGAAGAACACTGGGCCAGAGGCATACTCTTAAATAATCCACACATCCAGATTGTTTCCACCCTCTCGTGAGCTTTGCATCATGTCAGTCTGACCTAAGATGGATAAACAGAAGACATCTCGTTGACAAACGGGTGGAAAGACCATCTTAGTCGGCTATGGGGACTTAAATAAAAAGCTCACACACCAGTACATTCACTCCCATGCTGAAGGGCCATGTGACCAGACGAGATAATCAGTGGAACATCAAGCATCATCAGTTCCCAGCTGACAGGTACTCACTCACTGCCGCTCTAAAAAATGGCCTGTCTGTCAAGCCAAAATAGGTAATGAATTGGGGACATTTGAAGAACTTTCTCCTCAGACAAAACTGTTGGGACGCAACGCAAAATATGGTAAATGTTTTAAAACCATAGTGCTAAAGAGAGTAAATATAGCTTCCTATCAGTTGACTGTATATATACTACATGGTCTATTTTTGGAAATACAAAAGCATTACTTTTTGTTGTTATTGTTGAACTTCTTATATGCTGTAATAGCAGTGTCCTGGTAAGGCCTTCCACATTAATCTGGCTGCAGGAATGTGTTCCTGTCTAGGCACACATGCCTGATGTTGGGAACTGAGGTTGAGCGATAAGGCCTGGCTCGTAGTCCGTGTTCATGTTCATTTCAAAGGTGTTGGATAGGGTTGAGGTCAGGACTGAGGTGTAGAATACTATTCCCTATATAGTATTAATATTTCCCTCTGTTGGATCTTAGGGGCATAACCATGAGAAACAGCCACAGACCAAAACTATACAGACAGGGGTGGAAGGTTGTGGTTGAATGTTGAATGTTAGAGAGGGGAGCTTACTTGATTGGATAATAGGAAGGATTTGCTTCTTGGAGTTTAGGAATAAATAAAAAAATGAAAGTACAGGATCCAACCTGTACTTTCTAAGATGTGTCATGAATGGGAAATAGAGCAGAGTAAATGACAAAGTCCTGACTGGACTTTCATGAAGCTTTATAGAATATTAGAACGTCAGAGTGTTAACTCTGTGCTGGTTTGTTAGGCATGACATTTTTCAGGATATGCACCCAATCCATTCTGGGACATACTTTAGTCCCCTGGGTAAAACCATCCAATTAGATTAGCTTTTTGGTTCATACAAATACATTGTGTGTACATTATTGTGTCTTTTCAGAGTGGACTGCGGTCTGCCAGAGAGAAAACAGAGAGAATACACTCAGCAGCAAAGAAAAAGGTCACCCTTAACTGAACAGTGCTTAAACAGGATCTGTGTGTCTCTCCAGTGTGTCTGTAACAGGAGCCAAAGATGCCGGTTTGTCTCTCACTGTTTACCCTGTTTACGCTGGGTGACTCAAGTCCCACAATTCTCCATTCTCACCATCATCACCCCTGCAGGGCAATCGTGGGCTTTTTCACCAGGAATGACGTCACTGACTCTTACCCCCACCCTTATTTCCAAAATAAAACCCTGTCTGCTGTTAGGGAGCAGGACAGGGTGCGTGAGTGATTCAGCAAAACGTGACTGCTGTCAGGTCAAATATGTGTTAGCCTGTTAGTGGGCGTCTCTTCCTGATGATGGGAGCTAGAGATGCACCAGGCACGAAGAAGCGTTCATGGATGCGTGAACATGAAAATACTGAAAGTTCATTTTTGAATACACATCTGTGGGGCTCAGGGAATGCTGTGTGTATATTTAGGATGCCCTCTCTCTCTGTGTCTCTCTGCCTTATGGCAACCTGAATCATATCAAATTTCACCCTGGTGGCTATATCTCTATGAGCCCTGTTACCTTGGGTTCACTGCAGAGCACTCACACCAGGTCTCATTAAATAATGATGTAGCTGGACCCCTCACACACCTCTCTGTGTGTCTGGCTTATATCCCAAAGCTCTCTCTTATGTCTCACTGACCCCCCCTCAACCAGAGACAGGTCACATGGAGCGAACGTGTGACTGGACGCGCTGTAGCCTTCCTTCACCTGCGGTCCTTAGCTCACGTACGTGCCTGGGTGTCATTTCTTTATGAGTCTCAGTGTGTTTCCATTTGGTCAATTTACCTAGACTGACAGAGCCAATGACATGTTTGAAGATTGGACCATCAGACTCATCATTTCAATACAACATTTCAGTATTTGTATCATTCTTGACATCTTGTTTTATTCTGTTGTCCTGATACATTATCATTAGATACAGCACGTTTTCCTTGAAAAGAGATGTATACATAACAAAATGTGATTATAATGCTGGTTATGTGCACTTAAACCCATCTGTAGCACACATCCAGACTGTGGAGTATGCAGGCCTTCGTCATGTGTTTATTCAAAGGTTGTTCAGGGCCTTGCACGTGTGGGAGAAGTGTATCTGTGTGATGATGAACCTATCTGATTCCCTTCATGCTTAATCTCTGCTGCCCTCTGTTGGGCAAACGCGTTTAGAGAATATTTGCTTTCCAGTGCAACAGAAAAGGTTAAGAACTCCTCAGTGAGACTGTCCTGAAGGGGACTAATCATATGTTGCTCTCATGTAAACACACACAGAGCTAAATCCTCTTAAAGTGGTGTAAATCTTCACGTTAGGTTATTAAAAGAGGCTTTGTTTGGTGCCTCATCTAATGTGTTGTGTTGCTCATAACCTTCTAAATGGTCTCATCTGTCCAGATGCTCTACAGGTTAGCAGATTACAGAGAACAAACCCAGAGTATGAGCCTGCTGCCACAGAGAGGCAATGGCCCCTGTCTCTGGGGCCCAGTCATCAGAGACAGCATCACCGCCTCCATCTGCCTGAAGGACACAATCTCTCTTCTCTATCACCCTCTCACAATCCATCTGCTCTCCTCCTTTACTGTGTGTGTGTGTGTGTGTGTGTGTGTGTGTGTGTGTGTGTGTATGTGTGTGTGTGTGTGGTGTGTGTGTGTGTGTGTGTGTGTGTGTGTGTGTGTGTGTGTGTGTGTGTGTGTGTGTGTGTGTGTGTGTGTGTGTGTGTGTGTTTGAGTGTGTGGGTGGTTGTGTGTGTGTTTGTGTGTCAACATGACCATTATCACCATCGTATGCAGGCCAATCACACACATATGCTGTCGGAAATGGACTGTTATGTATGTTTGTTATATGTTTCTTGTTGGCATGTTCCTCAATATTCTTGCACACATTCTTGACATTTATTTCGGTTTTGCAACAGCATACAGTTGTTGCAGAGTGTGTATCATAAGTAGTAGGCAATTATTTGCGGTAAATTACAGTGGGAAAAGTAACAGTTGCTAAACAAAAGAACAAATAATGATTATTTGAACAAGGACCATGCATACAAAAACATCAATGAGCTAATTTGAGCTAATAGCTCATTTCGATCTGCAGTGCTTATCACCAAAGCAATGTTGAAAACTCTCCATAATGCAAAACTTATATCAGGAATAACGAGGAAATCTATCCTCATGACAAACTTAAAAAATATGCCCCAATTTTTCCCAAAGGGATTCTCTTATCCAGTGAGTATGAGAACACGTTTTTACCAGGTATGCTTTTCTCACTCCATGTCTCCCTCTCACTCACTTGCTTTCATCTCTCCATAGACTTCCCTGTTGCCTTGGTGACCTACTACTCCAGCATAGGTGAGACCCCTAACTCCCCAATTATGTGTCAGGTGATACACCAGCAGATTAACCACCCTGGATCTCTGTATTTATAATTTTGAAAAGCCGATGAGGGGTTAATAGAAACAATTCATCACAGCAGCTGTCAAACAGAGCTGACACTTCCGTGCCACGAGGAAGAGGTTTTGGCAGAAGATGAGTGGAGGGCTTATAATTTTGGCGGCCCTGTGTGAGTGTGTGAGAGAGGATGGAGCACGGCTCTTAAATGTCCTCCACTCCATGTTGTTTCAGCTGGACAGCCTCGGGCAGCGGGGAGAGATCCAGAGGGGAGGATTTTAACAAGACAGACAGACAGACAGACACAGACAGACAGACCAAAACATTGATTCTAAAAATTATAAGAAACCTCGTTAATCACTTTAATCTCCAGACACTTAGATTGTGTGGAAACAATAATGACCTCAATCAATCCTGACAGACTGAAATATGAAAGGTGCTCCACACTGACTTCACTGTCTTTGTGTTGATGTCATCCAGACATAGCTCAGTGTGTACGTGCCTGTTTTTGTATGTGTGAATACAATCCCCAGATGGTTGAACTGGAGCTATGTTGCATTTGGGGCCTCAGCATGTGATAACAGGTGCTTTTATGTTTTATGGTTGCACACACAAATGAGACAGAAACCGTTGTTGTGACTTGGTTTTAAATGAATTCTCAGGTCATACAGTAGCAGCCTTTCTAAAACAGTAGTTATGGTTCATATTCAGCCACCAGGGCAGGGCTGAATATTATTCATGTATGCATTCAATGGGAACAAAATGAAGATGAGAGTTTGTAGCATTCATTTTGTGTAATTTTACATTTATAAGCAGTTTCGAATGTCTTAGAGCTTACTCATTTTGTAAACAGAACAACATATTCTCTGTTACATTGTACCATCTAACAGATTTGAAAACTTCAGTAAACTTGTGTTGGGCAATTTATCTTTGCTGAGGGAAAAAATAGCTCCACAGTCATCGAGTTGATTGATTATAGCACAGAGGAAAGTATGGAATACATTTTTACCTATAGCGAGGGACAAAAAGACAGCATGTTCTGTTTTACATCTAAAAGCAATTTGTGGAAATCAGCATGAGAGTTGCTTTGTTCCCTCTAGCTGTACAGGGGCTAAACAAAGGACTGAGGGTATAATCATCTGCCAGTTATGCATGTTTGAGTTAGATACTAAAAAGAGTGCCACCAAACGTAACAACTGTTTTTCATGTGTAAACAGAGCAACCAAACAAGCAACCCTGCTGACTTGCTGACGAGAACATGTTGGCTGTATCCTTTTTATCTGCTTCAGTTTAGTGTCCTCTTGTTGCATGCTTACTCACTGTCTTAGTGCTACGACTTGCTGAGACTCTTGAATAGAACACAGCTGTCGTTTATGTTATTAGTTACTCCTGTGATTTCAAGTCAAAATGTTTGCTGTAAAAGAGGAGGACTTTCTCAACTCGTGCCCCCTGAGTGCAGTATGCCCCTAATGTATTTATTAGTCAGTCTCCATGTACAAAAACATAGTTTGTCAGCAGTCTCTCTGCCTGTCTGATATTTAAAACCAAAATAGAGTTCTTTCTTAGCCTTTTTGAATGTCTGTGCCTTGCTTTTCACATGAACAGTTCTGAGTATATACATACAGTAGAGATACAAAATAAAATCACAATGATAATGTATTTTTAGTACAATATTGACTTCTTTGATTATGTTTCATAACAGCTCTGGTGGTGTTTGTCTCAGTACTTGCACATTTTGATTGATTGATTTGACTATTAAAAACCAGAGATGCCTTACAGAAAAACACACATCAGAATAGCCTTTGAAATATTTGTTTTACTCTAATCATAGCACATCACACATCAAGCATATATATAGAAGAATTAGACATTGACAATGCAGAAATCTTGCTCATCATTTTGGAGAATATTTCCTTTATCCATCCAGCCTGACCAACTGATAGATGCCTTTTATATAGATTTGCACTTAATTCATGGATGTACAGTATACATGTATATGTAAACAATGCAACACAATTACAACATTGTAACAACATAATTCATTTTACGTTGATTTCAAACTCTTTATAATCAAAAATCCAGTGTCCATGTATTGTATTAGCTATATTTATTACAATATAAACATGAATAATATGTACATTATAATGTTTAGTTGATTATTCTGACCTTGCAGCATTATATTTTCCCATTTTTTAGGTATGAGCTGCTCCCAACATTCATGAATTTTGTTGAACTTATATTCAACATTTCCCAAGACAAGTCTTTTTTAAGACACATAACCGTTTGTGTGACAAATCACATATTATTGCAGCTTCCGTTACAATGTATTTACTGTTGCATGCAGTGTGAAAATTGGAGCATACTACCTCATCATAACAATCCGCCATACACTTTGACCCTCTTGCTCATATATCTACTGCACAAGCGATTGGGTCAGAATAGAAAAGCATACTGGCTCGCAAACAGTCAAATGCAACTGGATGAAGTACACTGATATTTTTGGCATACTTCATTTACCATGTATTGGTATTTACTACATATTTCTCTGGCATATTGAATAGTATGGTGTTCCAATGCAACCTCTAGAATGTAACTGTGATTTGTATGGATGGACAGTCAGTTTGTAGTTGATTTTTGATTTTTCAGCCTCATGATGGCAGCAAAGTAACATGATTGTGTTCTTCTTACAGAGCAGGGGGACATTTAACAAGGAAATACATTGTAACCTCATCCTCTGAGCCTTTGAGGAGTCTGGTAAAACTGCTGTATAAAAGTGCTCTCATTGGCTTTCCCTACCCTCTGTCTGTCTGTCTGTCTGTCTGTCTGTCTCTCTCTCTCTCTCTCTCTCTCTCTCTCTCTCTCTCTCTCTCTCTCTCTCTCTCTCTCTCTCTCTCTCTCTCTCTGTCTTCAGGGGAGGAATTGTAAGGACTGCTGCCTATTAACAAGGGTCTGTGAGAGAGATGTGTTGAAGTGAGGCCAGCGCAGCTCTCCATCTGAAGAATGTGTTGGCATATACAAGGGGCGCCACTCAAATGGAACTTTAATTCATTTACACAAAAACCAGAACAATCGTAAAAAGTCCTCACTGCTGAGAGCTAACAGCTTAGGAAATAAAAGCTGGAACATAACTTCCTTTAACCTGAGAATGAGCCTTTTATAGGCTTTTCTTTCAATATATATTGCACCTTGAATGGGAAGATGGCACGTTCTTCTGCGAGTGTGTCCCCGCCTGTTTGCACGGTTGTCTATGTGTGTCAGATGGTCGAGGTGGGCTGTGAATGAGCCTTTGATGTAGCCTGCCAAGTTTCCCCTGTGGACAGCAGCTGTTATGATAAACACACTGTCTAGTAGCAACAGATCCTCCCAAGATGGTTCCCCACCCCTCCTCTCCACTTTCCTCTCCTACTTTCCCTCTCTTTTCTCCCAAGGCTGTGTTTAATGGAAAGGAAATGAAAACAATAGCCCTGCAAGTCGCAGGCCAGCAACCGCTCTGCCAACCTGACAGTAAGAGACCATGAGAGAAAGACTGCGATGTACCAAGCACAGTCCAGACAGTAGTGTTTCACATGGGGGGTGAATTGAGGAGATTGATTGAGCATGACAGTCTATAGTATTTATCTTGCCAACCCCAGATTGATGAGGCCTTTGGGTATTTAACATGCTGGATGTGAAACCAACTTTTATCCTTTTATGTGAGCAGCCTTCTAATGGGAGCCAAATTTTCGCCCAGAATAGTATGGAGGGGTCAATACAACAGCAATACTTACTGGAAATGATAACATTTCCATTAGTTGGTCTATTTTTGTTGTAGTTTTCTATTCTAAGATAGATATTTGTTTCAGGGGTCACTTTGATCACTAAACTGTGCTGTGATAACACCAACCACTAAAATGTCTCCCCCCAGAAAAAAAGAATTTGATACTGTTATCTATTTTTTAAAAGGTGAATGCCTTATTACAGTAGCATGACTTAGTAGCATGACTACTCAATGTATAGTTCAATTTGAAAGTAAATGTTTATGGAAATATTGTCAGATCTAAATAAAATATTTTCAGATTATTTCAATCTCCAAGGTCCATTTCAGTTTTTGGGATAGTTATACACCACCTCCATGATCATGTGATTGTTTTTCAGTATCTTTCTTGGATTAAAAGCATGATTATTAGCAATCAGTCTTTTGTCATGCAGACCCAGGCAAAATAGTTTTAACACAGATATTTTATTAACAACTATATCTTTGTATAAAATATGACCATTTAAAGATTAAGCACTCCTTAATCATTTTAGGTGTTAATTATTTCGTGTAAAGTTAATGCCTAATGACATGTTAAGGTTGGTCATAAAACACCTTTGTGAGGAATGAAAAGAAATTAGTCAACGCTTACTTTCCAGCAGTCTAGGTTTACTCATCAGGAAGCTGTCAGGTCTTGTAAAGGGTTGTTGGTTTCCATGATCATTTGCTCTCCGCAGTCATGCACACACTTTTGAGTGATGGTGAAGGAAGGGTAAGAGAACACACACACACACACACACACACACACACACACACACACACACACACA
>CALSBZ010046709.1:1807603-1822214 GCA_943591055.1 Gobionotothen gibberifrons
GTCCTTAATACCTCACACAGCCTTGGCGCTAGGTTATTTTGTATTTCTTCTTTCAGTGAGTGATGAATGATGTATGATTTGTTTCTCAGCCTCTGTGATGACTCTTCATCAAGGAACTGAACTGCTGACACTTTGGCTCGGTTTACTTCCTGTGTCACCTTTCCTGGAATGACCTCGTTCACCCAACTTCCTGCCTGCCAGCAGGATGCAGAGCAGTGGTTGGCAGCTAAGCATGGCTGTTATTTCTAGCCTCATAAGGTAACAGCTGCTTTTCAACGTCAATAAACACAATAACCATTAAAATGTTATCACACAAAGAGGACTACTCAGTGATCGCGCTCTCACATTTGTCCCGCCCTTCCTGTTGGAGGATCCACATCTCTTTATAAAAATTATTTATATTATATTTCCTTTCAACATTAATCTACTGTGTCCGAGTCTTTTATTTTTCACCTGTTTACTTGAAACAACTTTACAGTAATGTCCTCTTTTCTTAAATGTAGTGCATGCTTGACACTGGCTATAATAGGCCTTCTTCACAGCAGACCTTTTGACATGATCGATGTAAGAGAAACCAAGTTATGAATAGAGGCTGACCAAGAAGATCAATCAGCACACTAATCATAAGACTTACACATAAGCAATTACTACAGCAATGTCTACATCAAATACTTAAAAGGAATAAGAAATATTTCTACAAGTATGTTGAAATCTTCAGAGTTATATTGAGACACAAGAGGAGTAGTAGAGCAACAGGAGTACAATAGAAGGAACGGGAGGTGTGACAAAGGTAACTTCGTCACTGTGGACTGACGGCTTCGGGCCTTGTAACTCAGCACTTTAGTGAACAGTTTGCACTTTATTAGCGTGATTGCACAGTACAGTTGGCATTACATATTTGCACATCATTTATACTAATTATTGAGGTAGTATTTATTAACTGATTAAACCGTATTGATTGGAATGTCGTCTGGCAGGTGCTGGTCGGGTCCTCGGCTCCACCTGAAAAGATAGGGGAGTTTGCGAGAGCGCCGAGAGTATTTATGCTGGTGTAAGGATGACAGCGGTTGAGAATAATCAGGGTGCAAATAATATGTTGAGGGTGTGAAAATCATGATGTTAAGTTGCATTAATTGTTAATTGTGTAGAGGTGACATATCACTTCCCCATGTCTGTGGCTGCTGATTGTGTGCACCTGGTGCCCGGTGTTGTCTCCTCCCCCCTCACCTGTGTCTTGTTAGTCTGTGTGTGTATGTAGGTGCTGTTTTCTTGTTAGGCTGTGAGTGTGTGTGAGATCCTGATGGCTGCAGGCTGTGTCATTGTGTTGATCATTTAATAAATGCCCACACCGGGTTATATTTGTGACGTTCTGCCTCTGCCTCCTTGCTTGGTCGGGCCGCTCAATTGTCAGCTTCACAGGAGGAAAAGGGGAAGAGGAGTTAAGAGGAGAGGAAAGGAAGGCACTGAGTGACTAAAAAGTCAACAGACATATCAATCTTGCCGGTTTGATTGAGTCGAATCAGTCCTCAGGGATTGGGCTAATCAGGCAAAAATGAGAGAAAACATCTGTGTTAGGTGTTCATGAACTTTTTTGAAGCAGAAGATGTGACAGAAAGAGCAGATCAAGCTGTATTAACAGGAGAGTGGAAGGGCTGTTAAGCTGTTAATGAAGCAGAGGTTAGAGGCTGCTGGAGACACAGAGATGTGTTAGTGTACCTGTCATTGTTAATAAATCTGAGGCGCAAAATCAATTTGATCTGAGAAAAGAGTTTTAGATAAACACCAAGAACGTATCTTAACGCTAGCTTTGCTGAGTAGTCTCTGATAACTAAATATGGGCCTTAATTTGCTTAGTTGTGTTTTAGCATTGAACCTAACCATCATAGCTGTTGGCATACATGCAGGCTGTTACATCTTAGCTCTGTCTATAGGTTTCCTTGTTTTGTAAATTATTTTTACATTTTGACAATGTGCTTCTGCACAATATCACTTCTGTTGATGTATATTTAGGATTTTTACAATAGTCTTCTGTGCTATACACAGCCAATACTTTTTATTTTCCTTTGGTGAAACTCTGGAATGCACTCACCCTGCTTGAAAAAAGTACTTTTTCTTATAAGTGCACTATACCTATATTCTCTCTCACACCTACTGACATGTTCAGATCCCAGGAGATCACTGTGCTGAAGTTTGGAGTCCTCTGGTGCAACGGTCAAATAATTCCTCCCAGATGGCTTTGAAAGCCCAGACACATAAAGGATGACATACTTTATGCTTGCACTGCACATGCACATACGGTGATCTTTGACTACAGAGAGTCCGTTGGTAGTATATTACCTATGGAGGAATCAGGTGTATTTATGACGTACAGTATCTGTCACAAGCCTTAAGTATCAGAAAATGAGCTGTTTGTGCATACACAAAAAAATGCTGGATTTTTTTTTTTAAATGCTTAGGTGCTATGATCACAAGTTTGTTCAGGGAGTGTGACAAAGGTAAAGTTAATACAGAAATCAACGCTTCCAGCAATGCATCATGTGCAGCATATAATTCAAGATTCAAAATGTCCCAGAGGGGAAATTTGCTTTAAAGACAATAATCAATTACAAAAGCATACAATGCATCATTCATATCATAAAACACATCATATACAACACAGCACAAGATCCATATCTCCTGAACTGTCACCATAAATCATGGACAGAGAAGACGGAATGACATGACATCCAGAGTTATAGTTTGTTTAAAAAAACAAAAACAGATGGGAGAAAGAGCTATCTGTATCTATTAGCGCTACCTTTGAGGGGGGTCTAAACCTCCGCCCAATGGAAGCATCTGAACTCAACATGTAAAGAATGTTACATGACCCTCACTAAAAACAGGTGCTAAGAGTTATTAAAGGTAGCACCAGTAATAATACGACACAGCTCCACAACTTATTTCCAGCCTATTTTATAAGACTTAAAAGACTGCTGTGTGCCTTAGATGAAAAAGAATAAGAGTGTGATGCGCGGTGGGTTATATCTCAGAGCTGTAAAATAGAAGAGGCAGGAGGAAGTACATTGCTTAATCTGCTGAGGACACTCCACTGTCCTCCAATTGTCTATGGAAATTGAAACAGACAGCCTGCAGGACATTGGGTGGGACGTCTTACTATTACACACACCTAGACCCACACACACTCACACACAGTGTAGCGTCTTTGCCCTCTTCCTGCCCCTGTCATCACCTTGTTTTAAAACTCCTTGAGGGTCTACACTACTCAACAAGAGGATTTTATTCAGATCACCCTCCCACTTTCTCCCCTCGCTAACCCCATCTCAACACACACACACACACACACACACACACACACACACACACACACTCTAAGCCACCCAGAACCGCACACACACACACACACACACACACACACACACACACACACACACACACCCCAGTCCCCCCTCAATCCCATCTCCCTTTCCACTCTCCCCAGCCTGAGGGTCTGTCAGAGCAGAGCAATTTCCATACAGAGTATGAAGAGCAATACGGCGGTCATCTCAATCACATGAGACCTACATAACGGCAGCAGGGAATGTGCACAGATCATTATTACACACATGCACATTAAAGCATCTGCCAGGGACTGAACACAGTTTCAGAGATTAAGTAAAAATCTCCATATTCATGTGTTACGGTGTAAAGCACACGTGTTGCATCGTGGGTCTTGAAATGAGTATAGAAATGTAATATTTGTTGCTAGTTTTTAATGAACTTGAACAGAAAAATGAACATTATGCCTGCCTCTATAGGTACTAGGCAATGATTCTGATACTAAATATATGCACATAAGTGCATAGAGACAAAGTGTACATGACAAGTATAATGTACACCATATGAGCAGTCACAGTGTGATGGTTTTTTTAACAGGTCCTACATCACAGCTGATGGCCATATTATGAAGTGTGGAGGCTGTAAGAGGTCAAAGTAGCCAGTATTTCACAAAAGGTTTGAATCTGTAGATTGATGTAGACGTTTTGCAGAAAATACACATTTTATTTATTTGTTTCAACCTTATCACCTTCTGAACCTCAGAAGAACCACTGCACTGAGAAAGTAAGAAAAATAAAAGGAGAGGGGAAAATAAATATGATTATTTTTAGCTACAGCTTTTTCTAGTTTTCTTTCCCCTAATAGCATTTGCTTGCTTGCTCTCCTTCATTCTTTCTTCTGCCTGACTGTGATAAGCCCACATGAGCCCCATGCAGTCTGACTGGTGCATATGGGGATCTCCCAAAGTATGCAGTACTAAGATTGAACACCAAGTGTCAGTGTTGAAGCTTTTAGCTGGACATCATCAGTGCTTTTTCCTATGTGTTGTGTATGTCTTTGACAGGTTCTTAGAATATGCACTATGGATATGTTAATTAGAATAACTAGTATAAAGCATATACTGTATATTTACTCCCCCTCCCCCCACTTCTATTTTTTTCTGTAGCAATTGTCAGTAGAAACAAGTCAGCATCACTCAGGAATGTCTTTTTGTGTGATCTTTCTTGGTTGCCATGCTGAAGAGAATCTTGGGGGTGCAAGAAGTAAAAGTGAAGCTTGGCAGTGTCATTTAAAATAAACCTTTTTAAGTTCTAGATTGGAAGGCTGAAGAGGAAATGTAATTTGTCTTCAGGGGATATAGGGATGATGAAGAGGGTATATCAGGGTGAAATGCAGAGGTATTAAGGTAGAGGTAGTCCCTGACTCTCTGACATCATTGAGTCACTAGACAGTAGAGGAGGCCAGGGGCCACACACAGTGGAGCGGACATAAATGTTTATGCGTGTTATGGTTAGATGACATAAATGTTTAAGGGTTGATTACTCAACTCGCTGTCTTGTCTTGGTCAAAGATATTGGAGTTCGGCAATAGGAGGGAAGTAGGGTATGGGTTGTTAATATTGTATATGTGTGTATATGTGCATGGCGTGAGGAGGATATCCACTGTGTTGTCAGCCTTTCTTTACATGCCTCTCTTTCTCATCTTCCTTAAAGACCCGATTCTGAACATCATAACACACAAAAACAGACCAACATGCTGCCAGATAGATAGATACATAGATAGATACATAGATAGATACATAGATAGATAGAGATACATAGATACATAGATTTCTCTGAATGTGTTGCATTGTTTCTGCTGACGTGCTGCGCCTGTCCTAAATATTAAATAAGCTGCCAAAAATGCCAGTTTTAGTTTTCTAAGGCCAGAGAAATTCATAGATTTCTCTCAAAAGTGGATTTCTCTTTTCAAATTGTGAAGCCCCTGGAAAACTGTCTCTCCCAACCCAACGATAAAGAAGCTCCTTCCGCTCTTATTGGCCTTCTCCCTTTTCTCACAGACACTCCGTTAGGGAAAGCCTGCTCTGATGTACAGCTGGGCCCTATTATCAGACCACTTTTTAAGAGACTGACCCAAGTACTTGGTTGGATATTCAGTGCTTTTAAATGTTCTTGTATCCATTTTCTGAAGTTACTTAAAAAAAAAGAGCTTTTGATGTCACACATCAAAATACAGCTGCCCGCACAAGTTATGACATGAGTTTTCAGTGTGGGTAAGTATTTACGCAATTGAATATTTTGTGTTTTTTTTATTCATATTTGATGAAATTACTTAACTGTTAACTCAAAACAGAGCTCTGTAGGCTTTGTAAATGTGTTGCATCATGAGGGATGAATATTGGTAATATCAATATCTGTGTCTCATGTGGCTTGACACTGTGTTGCAGTGTTGCTTCTTATTTGCCTAACATGCAGAGTAAGCCCAATTAATATGCTGAAAATGACAAAACTAAAATAACCAGTAATATGTAAAACTTCTTTTTAAAGTGTGCGAAAACTCATTAACAGTCGTCCTAAAGTGTCCAGTATTAATTGATACAGGCTAATGAGTCACAAATGTTTGCTTGCAGTTGGTAACATGCATACTGGGAGTCTGTTTATCCAATTCACGCCCCTGTTATACAGTGGAAATCCTGCACTTAGAAGAATGGGCAGCTACTGCGGGAGTGTGTGCTCATAATCTCTGTAAAATTATTACTGGGGGCTGGCAGGGGGTGGAGGTTGTCTTTGGGGTGTCGAAGCGGGTCCCATGAATCGGGGATGGCGCTCTGTACAGTGTGAGCGAGTCCGCAGCCAAAGTTTGCTGCGCGCAGGCAGAAAGTTCGCTGGAGAAGTGACCCGTGATCCCAAGTCATATACCAACGGATTTAAAGTGCAAATATGCGGATTACAGACTTCAATTAGCCTGGACTGTTTTTACTTTTTCGGTGGTGTCCATGAAAGACTAACAGTTTGCTGCTTTCGCTGCATGCTGTCGTTTCAATGGACTATCGTGTATCTTATCACCCAGTGAGTAACTTTGATTATGGTTTTCTGAGCTGCAGATAAGTGTTAATCATGAGCATAACTTGACTGTTGACGTCTTGTCATGTAGCATAGTCTTGGATGTTTAAAAACGATGAACTCCCCCTGTGACATCGAACTGGCAGCCTTATCTCGGAAACACCGACTCATGGCTGCAGCTATGCCCGAGGAGGACAGCCTATTGCCCGGCAACACTTCCATGACTGACCGGAATGGATTAGGGGGACTGGTTCACTGTTTTATATGTGGAAGCGGAGTTACGCCAGGGAAGGAATTGAGGCTACAAGTGGCATATCAAAAGGAGAGGCTTCCGTTTTTTCCTTTCCTACAAAATCAGGAGCCAGCCCCGGGTGCGTGTGAATTGAGCCCGGATGGACATACGCTGGTTTGCGCTGTGTGCCACTTTTTTCTGTCCGAGCAGTGGAACTCTTTCGAGCGGAGCAAGACGACCATTGAGAAGCGCATGTACTGGCTGAAACGACCCTATCAGTGCGACTCTCGCCGGGTCCCACAGGAGTGGAACCTTTCCTATGATCTGGAGAGGAGAATCAGTGGGGGCGCAGACTCTGATTTCTCTTCTTTTTCTGACAACGAGAACATGTCAGACCAGGAGATGGATTTAGTCGACAGAGCCAGTATGAGCAAAGACAAGTGCATGAGAGCATCTGGCAAATCGCCAAGAGACAGTAACAAGAAGAACAATGTCATCAGTGTTAAAAACAGTCCAGATTCACAGCGGGCAATGCGCTACCCGGTGGGTGTTTATGGGGCGCAGGGATCGCCACAAGCGGAGAGTGTTCTGCCGGCGAGGCGCGGTGCTAACATTATACATAATGTCTGTCAATCATCAGAATCCCTGGCTAAATCCCAGGAGAGATTCCCTCAGCGATTCTATGACAGTCCCTTCCCTGACACACCTGTGCAAGACAACGGGGTCATTATGCGCAACAGGCGATGGCTTGAGGAGGGGAATGTCAGACATGCAGAGCCGCGTCAGAATCAGCGTGTTGTCGACAGCAGCTGTGCCTCGTCCAGACATACATCCCTGCTGTACCGAGGAAGGACAGAGGATCACCCCGACACTGCTCTGTCATCAGTTGGCACCACTGCTGTCACCACTAAATGTAACATGGCTGTTCCCAGGAAGAATACCTCTGACAGCTCTGATGAAGATGAGATTAACATTACAAGTGATGATGATGTAGACATGTATGAGAGAAAGACAAGCACTACAGCAAAGTTTAGACATGTCAGAAACCTTTCAGTAAGAAAGTCGCACCCCACTGCGGACACCTGTGCAGAGGAGTGTGTGTGCTTTGTCTGTGGCACTGGGCTCAGACATGATGGCCGTTTCAAAGTCAGTGTTCAGAAACAGGAGAGGGCACAGGGCGAGCCCTTCTTCCCCTTCCTGTGGCTTCACTCCCCTCCCCGGGGTGCAGTACCCATCAGTCCAGCGGGTACAACCTTGGTGTGTGGCAGCTGTCACACTTCTCTCATGCAGCAGTGGCAGAGCTTCCAGCTGGCGGATGTGCCTGTCCTTCAACGTTTGTATGTAGTCCCCCTCAACCACGACACCAGTTCTCTCCAGCCTTCCCAACTAACCTCCTCCGAGTCCATAGAGTGTAATAATGAACCCATGGCTTCCCACGAGGCCTGTTTCCTCTGTGGTCAGGACTGTGCAGGAGATATGAGGGTGGCATATGCACAGGCTGGTGTTGGCAAATCCCGGGGTGCAATGTATTTTCCTTTCATCAACATGTTGCCTTGCCCACCTAATGCCCAGGGGGTGAGGAATGGCCGTGTGCACTGTTGCCCACAGTGCCATTTTATCCTGGAAGAGATCTGGGGGGCATATCGACTCAGCCTCAGTGAAGACCTCATCACGTCTGTCAGCTCCTTCCTAGTCAGGTACCACACTGCCATAGCAATTGAGGGCTCTGGACCGGCCCATTCCCAGACAGCTGTGGCCTCTCACCCCTGCAGCTCCATGTCAGTGTGTTACCTGTGTGGAGGTGAGCTCTGCGCAGGTGGAGAGTACCAGCTCCATGTCAACCCGCCTGGGCGTTGTGGGGAGAGGGAGCCTTTCTTCCCCTTCCTCACAGTCCATCCTCCTGCACCACGGGCCAAGCCAGTTGACGCCACAGGCCTGGTGTCAGCTTGTAATCTCTGCTATCATGACCTACACTCCCAGTGGGCACAACATGAGAGTAAGGGCCAGGGTCCCTCCACCCCTTCTACCTCTAGTTTATCCAGTGCCAACCCGCAACCTCCGAGCTCTCCATGGGCACGCCAGTACAGCTGTGAGGCTTTTGTGTGTTTCTTCTGCAGGAAGGAGCAGCACAGGAAGGGTAGGCTATGCGCTGTCACTGTGGCCAGGCTACCTGTCTTCCTGTACGCACCTCGCAGCACACGCACGCTCCTGGTGGATGATGGGAGGAGGTTGGTGATTGGCGCATGTGTGGAATGTAAGGCCATGGTGCAGGTGGGACAGAGCATGCAGCAGGACAGGGATAGGCTTGGACATGGATCTTCAGACGGGGAGAAGAGAGAACCAGAATCAGCCTTGCTACAGACTAGACATAAGGTAAGCACATGCTAAAGGTTTATTTTTTCCAATTGTCCTCAAATGTGTCTAAATGCAATGACAAGCTTGGTTAAAGTCTCCCATCACCTTTTAATCCCCTCTGCATTCCCACAGTGCAGTGCCGACTGTGTTTGCCCTGATATGACCTCTGAGTCACATGGCACGGGATGAGTTTAACACTTTGCCTAGTGGGATATCTGTGATGAAGAATTGAAAATCACTGTGATGCAGATGGTGCTTTTGACTGTTTTACATAAACATTTCGGCTGAATGCATTAATATCTTTGAAGCTGCTTATCGTGCCATGGAGTAGCCTTTTCTTTGCAGAAGAATAGGTACACAAACAGTACTGTGTGTGTGTGTTTGCATCTGTATTCTTGTGTGTGGCTTGAAAATGAAACGCTTAGTTGGGGTGGATGACACAACTTGGCTGAACAATGATGATGAGACAAACACTTTTATCAAAACGTACTTCTATAAACACCAGAGGAAAACTATGGGGATCTGACTGCCAAGGCCAGCCGTGTGTTTGCTGTGTCCATGTGTGTGTGAGTGTGTTTATTTTGGTAAGCATGACTGAGTATGTCCCACCCCGTGCTGAAAAGTTTGTTTTGGTTTGAGCATGTTGAAGATCTTAAAGAATACTTTCAATGAAGTTTGTTTAAAGCAAATCTAGAGTTCCCATACAATACTTATTGTGATGACAATAATCATAACACTTATGCAAAAGAATGGTCTGCTAATTCGTTATATTAGCATGTATACACTTAATTTCCTTCAAATACATCAGCTTTAAGTGTTTAAGTGTTCAGTTTAAGTTTTTATGTTTGTAATATTAATCTCAATATAATATTTTGATCTTTATCAATATAACGTTTAGAACACATGCCTATTCATCTATTGCCTTATTCATGATTCCATTGGTTTCCAAGTAAGATTTGGGAGGGAAATACCCATGATACTAAGATTAATAAGACTCCAATAAGAAACATGACTTTCATTGCTTTCCCTTTTCATGTCAAAACATATGCTGTGGCACAGGGACGTGCACAGACATTTGGAGGGGCTATTGCTCTAAACTGGAAAAAGGGCCTCCCCCATACAAAAACATAAGACCTTTTGAAAATTGTAACTTGTTTTAATGTAAAAGAAACCAAACGATTATTACATCAACTAAATTGAACAGTAATTCACATCTCATAACCAAATAAGCTAAGGCGACTACTTGCATTCGGTGACTTGATTTTAAAAATGAAAACCAGGGACATTTTTAGTTTTGCGGTCCATATCTCATTAAAATATCTAATGTTAGTAACTATTAAAGACAAAATGGGGACAATTCTGTTCTAATCTAGTTTGACCATTGTAACTGCTGTGCAGTCCAGATATACTGATAAAATAGGGCATCTAACTAATTACCTTAAATAAACTCACTAATTAATGAAACCAGTTCAATACGCATTATTCTTATTCTTATCATTCTTTTTGAGCGCAGTAACGGTAAGGTATCTAATTACTTATTTATTTAGTATTCCATAACTTAATAACAGAGATGGTCAAACTAAAGTGGTAGAGACATGGCAGAAATCCTACAATGAAGCGGGACAGTGAACTGTTCACCCGTAAGAGGGCGATCAAGAAAAGAGAGCGAGCGGCCCCATTGAGGGAGTTTGCAGATGAAAAGACACAGAAAGACAGAAGCACAATAACAAGTAGGCCTAGGCTATATTTAGGTGTTTTTTTTGTAAATAACCAACGGTATCAAGAGGAAGTAAAGTCCCCTGGTTTGTCCCTTATGCCATAACTGCCATGAGACAACTCAAAATCAAGTTTCCAAAATCCGATACTGAGGTGGTCTTAACACACCGGCAGATGACAGCGCTGACAAAGTGCTTTTTCCCGCAGCGAGACGCTACAATACTAATTGTGGGCTTATCAACTCTCGCTCTCTCCAGAGGGGCAGGTCAGCCAAAAAGGCCAAACGGGCCGTTTCGTACTTTACATCCATTTGAATGGTTCTCATTCATATTCTTGAGAAAATACAACATGTTATCATTAGAATAAGTGATTCTGATGAGTAAAGATACTTGCATAGGTGGTCCAGATGGGTCAGCTCAGTGAACAGTACATTTACTGTACACACTTCCTCTGAAGAGAGATCATTCTGTCATCATTAACTTTCTTGCTTTTTTCTGTCTCCAAATGTTGGTTTCTTCTCACTCTTCTTTCAACAACACACATACAATCCCTGTCGTGCTCAACCCTTCTTTTCCTATAGTTAAAAAAAGAAGCGTTTTGGGTTATATCTGGGACAAGTGCTGGGCAAACGAGGATGATGATGTGTTGATGAAGAGATGAGGAGCATAGACAGACAATTGTCTCTGTGAACAGCTCTCTCATGCAAACAGACACTAACTGTCCAGCCATGCAGGACATCTAAAAACATCTGTGAATGCCATTCACCCTCAGCAGCAACCTCAGTCGCTGCACACTCACACCAGCTGTCTTCAGTTGTCTACCTAACGTCTTTTCTGTCTTTTTAAAGAAGCATTTGAGTGGCGGATACTCTTATGGTCTTCAGTATTTGTTATACAATAAGTATGTGAGGGGATACTCGTGGTAAAGAGTATAATTTTGGGACCAGCTCTTTCTGCCTGTCAAGATTTTCGCATTGAAGAGTCGGTGGGTGAGAGGGGGGTCTGGGCAGGCTAGGTTTCGAGTGATCATTTTGGACTGGTATGGTTGCAGGTGGCACAGCCAGTTTTGGCCTGGGTGAGACAGTGACCTCATGGCTGAGAGAGTGCCAGTGTGTGTTTCTGTGAGGAAGGGGAGGTGTGAAAGTGCTGCTCGGGAACAGGTGCTTTGTCCTCGAATGTCACGCTGTATACTTGAGAGGTTCTGTCATCACTGGGGTTTGGGCTGTCAAGAGGGAGGGCCCATCTGGTTCCCCAGCACTGTGTGTGCCTGGTGGAAGGGACAGTACAAAGATAAACATACACTAATTGTTCTTTCCTTTTCTATTCCTTTGTATTCTATTGTTGGTTGATTGTAGTTTATCATGTTACACAAAGCTGCACACCAAGGACAGTTTTCCTTTAGAAACAATTGGTGCCGTTCCAGGTATCTTGGAAGCTTTCAATTTCCGGACAAATGAATAAACTCCGGTCAAATATCATACGTTCTTTTGAGCCTCAAAGCATTTGATACGAAGGCTTAAGAAAGATGCCGGCTGGAGCTGTATCCGTGACTTCAGACTGGATCTTAGAGATTATCAGGAAATTCTTTTAAAGTTGTCTTTTAAATGTTTTTACAACTAAAATGTATTTTTAAGTACACCTTTTTTGCAATAACTCAGTCAGAGCATAGCTTGTGTGCACACGGTTAGAGAGTTTCCAGGTCAAGAGAAAGTGTGTTTGCACTATAGGTCAGTCTGTTGATAAATAAATGATACAACTTTTTGAGGACCCAATCTTTTGCTCAGCATCCCCCTTCCTCCAGGCAGTTACAGAGATTTTAATATGTCATTAAAAAAAGTGACAAATACTCCAAATTCAGTGACAAATATTCCAAATTCAGAGTCAATACCAAAACACAGTGACAAATTAAATGTTTGATGAAGACTAGTATGAGATCGGATCTTTCCCCATTATACTGCTCGATACGATGTAAACATTATTGTGCACTCCATATTCTTATTCTGTGAAAAAGGCTGGATTGCTGTGCTGTCTGTTTTCCCTGCATGTATTCTGTATAAACACACACACACACACACACACACACACACACACACACACACACACACAGAGAAGTGATGGGTGGTTATCATGTTCTGCTGCCCTGTGTTTAATTAGTATGTTGAACATGACCTTTGACAGGCGTTTAAGTATAGATCACCAGCCGCCGTCTGGGGAGGGGCTGCTGGTCAGAAGATCTTTCACTTGCACTCTCCGTAAAACAGATGTCAGTGGCTTTGTTGTTGCTCAAACTGTTGAACTGCATTCATGTAGTTGTGTATTTAAATGAAATGGGATCAGGAGATATTGCATTTGTTCTTCTGAAGTGCTTTTTAAGCAACACAATGAAGGCTATATTTAAAATAAATCTCTTTGTGCCTCATTTCTGACACACTCTGCACATAAAGATGAGTGCGTTGTTTATCAAACTGATGCAGAGCCGTGGAAGTAGTTTAACGCTGACTCATGGTGTACCATGTGTCAAAACAGTGAAGTGTGCTCCCAAAGTGTGCTCCCAAAGTAACCATCTTTCAATAGGAACTCGCTTTTTATTTTACTATCCCTGCAGCTCAATACTTTTTCTGTGAAAGTATTTTGTAATAAAAAAAACTGTAAGACACTGCTCAAGTCAGACTGCTGAAGTCTTATATTCAGTTAAACTAAAAGAACAATATAGGAAGGCAAAACAGCCGATAACACTTGTTAATATACTAATAAGTAGGGCTGCTCAATTAATCGTATTCTAATCGCGATTACGATTATGGCTTGTAACGATTACGAAAACAACGTAATCGAAATAAAACGATAATTTTTTATTATTGTTATTACTTATTTTTATTTCTTTTTAAATATTTTTTTTTGTGTTGGTTTTTCAGTTGAATTATACTTAAAGTTCAGGGTAATCAACTGTTAAAAACACATACTGTTCAACATTTTTTTCTCCAAAAAATTGATGTTTTCAAAGTGAATAATCGCATTTAATAATCGCAATTACAATTATTGACCCAAATAATCGAGATTATGATTTTTGCCATAATCGAGCAGCCCTACTAATAAGCATGTGTGGGTAATGTTGAAAAATGTGAACTTGTTCTTTAAGGAGGTAAAATAAATGTGATAGTTTGAAATTGTTATGGATATACTGGTTTTCACTCAATTTTTAAAGTCATTTTACTGTCAGAATATTCTGCATATGAAGATAAAATAATCAGCTGTGCAAGTAAAGTAAGGTTAGTTGAAGTCGAACTCTTAAACCCCTTTATCAATAAATATTAATAGTAGAAATTATCTTTCAATGTAATTGTAGAAGCAGTTAATTGTGTATGCTTTCTAGTAACAGATCAATCGTAACTGCGTATTGTGGTCTTGAACAAAAATATGGTGAAATTATGATATGGTTCATTTCTTAGGCCCTATGTAAACTGATCCAGGGCTGCATAACTGTGTTGTTGCAATTATTGGGATTGATTGCATTCCTTTGATATGTGTATAATTAAGGCGTATAGCTAAATCAACAGCCTCCATTGTCATTAACAGTGTGTCTTCTGCTTGTACAAGAACATAAGGGACTGAAAGACCAAATCAATGAACCATTAGTCAAGCCTTGCAAAGATAAATACTTCATAATTCTACGCAGATTCGGAACACAAACATATTAAGCCTCTACTTCTCCTAAACACCCGCATGTATATGTATGTGTGTGTGTGTGTCTGTATCCTCACAGGGTGTATATTTTTGTATGGTGGTCTAACTGTTTTGAGTGGATGATTATTGTTGACCTGTTAGACGAGCGGAGACAGGTTTCTGTGACTGAGTTCAATCATTCAGTCGCTTAGTGTCTGTGAGGTATACTGTGTGTGTGTGTGTGTGTGTGTGTGTGTGTGTGTGTGTGTGTG
>CALSBZ010046710.1:31770-50178 GCA_943591055.1 Gobionotothen gibberifrons
AAGTGGACTTTTCCTTTAAGAGTGTGTGAATCCCACTAGGACCAGAACTAAAAATGTCTACGCTTGTGCGGGTGAAAACCTTCCCCCAACGGCACGGATATGAAAACTCAGCTGACATCCAATCGTCTATAAACTAAACCGTTTATATCTGTAGGTGTCTCTATATACCACGTGTGTGTGTGTGTGTGTGTGCGCGCTTGAGTGCACCTGCTGAACAAGGACCCAGATCATGCATTGCACTGAGAAAAAGAGGAGAGGCTGCCCTCCTTCTGCCTGTTTCAATCAGCTGTGCAGCCGGAGAGCCGTAGCTCCATGGTCCATACTGTGCTTAAGCTAAGGCCGGCTATATCCAACACCTTCCACATTTCCTGGTTGTATATTTGAATTGAAAACAATGGAGGCAAAAGAAAGTATAAGTGCATGTTTTTTTTAAAAGGCCTTACCCATACTATTCTCTGTGCCAAAGAACAGAAAGTCAGTAGGTAATTTCCTGCAATAGAGGGCATTGATATGAGTGTGTGTGTGTGCGCGTGAAATGCCAACAGGAAGAGCCACTCTGTATCTGCAGCAGGAGAGAGTTGCAGTCGCCACGCGGGCTTGGTTAGCCATTTGTCTGTTTTTTCAAACGGCGGGGGCAGCTGCCGCCAAAGGTCAGCAAAATGTTAGCAGAACAAGGCTCTATAGAGGCCAGGAGCACGTGCCTGTGACAAGAGGGGGACACACCCAGGTGGAGGGAGACATTTTCCCTCTCGTATGACACACCCTGGCATCTTGTTTGGCACCAAGGAGCTGGGTGCTGATGCAGCTGCTGGTGACCGCTTATTCCCAACTCAAAGCAAGGTATGATCTTCGACAAGATAAAAAGGTTAGGATATACTTTATTGATCCTAAATTGGGAATACTGCCTGAACGCAATGACTTCAGCCCTTGTATATGAGGTGCTGTATTACAGGCTTTTTAACTTGCCATCAAAAGAAATCCTGTTTTTTTTTGGGCATGCAAAAATAAAATACTGAATCCAACACATTATAGGTACAATTAAACTGTTGGAATGCAGCCACAAGCCAACATTTTATAAGTGGGGATATCAGGTTACACAGTCCCCTCCGGGTTCTCCATCCATGTGTTGAAGTTTGCGTTTGAAGTGCCATCCTCCCCCCCTGCCCTCCTTTACCCACCTACACCCCCGGCTGTAACACAACCTGGGTAAACTTACACCAACCACCCCTCAGAGTCTGTCTCTGGAGCTTTTGTGCAGAGCAGACTAGTGCCCAGGGACATGGGTGGGTGGATGGATGGATGGATGGGTTGGTGGAGGTCAGACATGGCCCTTTGCAACTCGCACGACACAGAAAAGTGCTGATAGATGCATGGACTTTGCAGATGCCAACACACACACACACACATCTTTCTTCTCCTCTCATGGGATCACTCCTCAAGTCCAACATTTATTTGACAACTGTTGTTCTCATCTAATCAACTACATCCCAAGGAAATCCAGCGTACGCAAAAAATAGAGGATGAAAGGCAGCAAAGAGATGGATGGAGGAAAACAGACGGGCTGCTTTGTTTTTTTTCTTCCCTTCCACTTCTGGCAAAACAAGACAGAGTGCGAATGAGAAAACCATCCATGTTCCTGGTGATGTGTTTCGAGCCCTTTCAAAAAAGATATACCCTCGGTTCTCCCTTCAAAAGCCTCGGATAAAAAAAAGCTGACAGTGAAAAATCCCGTGTTTTTAAACAGTAGCCGTGAAATGACACGCTCGCTTCTAACATGTGTTTTACCTCTGTGGCTGGAAGTGTAATCCATGACGGAGCTTTTTATGACTGAGCTGTATACCATACGGCCTGAACGCAATGACTTCAGCACTACAAAGCCTTGTTGCTGCACGTCTACTTTTACTTTTTATAGCCGTTTGTGTTTGTACTCATGCCATCACAACAACATCCTGTTCTTTAGCACATATATAAAATACTGAATTCAATGCATTATAAGGACAATACAACTGTTGCAATTCAACCAAGAGTCTAAATGAAGCCAGCACACAGCCATTCCTTTAAACCCTCCTTCTAACCAGTTGATGTTCCTTCATTCATAACCAGACAGGAAACAGAGACACAATAACAAAACCCCAAGGGAAAACAGCATGTCAACCATGGTTCTCCAGATGTGCTCGTGCAATCACTCATTTTCTGTCCTCTGCTGTGTCCCCGACCAGACAGTAAATTACATCCGACACCGAACTCTATTTTCCGCTTAAGGGCATCTGCCTGAGGGGAGGCGACCAGAAGGCCGGTAGTTATGTTCATCCCATTAACTGCACTGTAAGCGAATGGCTGCATTGTTGCAGCCCTGTCCCATGCCCAGAATAATGTGCTTCTAGTCTAGTGCTTTGTGGATGCAAATCAAGCGTGCCTTAAGGACACAGACAGCCTATTATAGTGCCACTGTGGGGAATAAAGACAGGGCCAAGTGGCTTCTTTACTGGCCATTTTTGTGTTTGTTTTGTGTATTCACCGCTGAACAGACAGTGAGAAAACTGTCCTCGCCTGGCCTTGGTAGTGTAAATACACACACACACACACACACACACACGCGGAATGTTTACCGTGCTAACCTGGGTGCATATGGCAGCCAGCCAGGCGGTGGCATGGTCTGCAGCCCCTCTACAAATGACCTTTGAACCCTACTGTCATGAAGGGGTCATTATCTTTCCTGTGTTAATGTCTGAAGCATCCAAGACTGCGGCCAAAGAAGGAACACTGGGTATTTGGTTTAACCTCCATGTTATTCTGAGAGTAAAGGAGCAGCATCAGAATATCACCTTAAGCTTGAACTTTTGTTATAAGACTCTATAGAAATGTGTTGTGTACAAAATAATCTGATTTTGAAGGTAATTCCTCTGGCTAAAGTGGGAGCTAATGTGAGACTGGTGATAGCCACTGGGCAAACTGGCTCTCCAATGTGCTGCCGGAGGCGACATCCAACAATGGGAAATAAAACGGAGCTGCAGTGATGGAGGTGACTGATAATTGGCTCAACAGAACCACACTAACATACATTACCACTTGTGTAACCATTTCTAAAAGACATAAAATGTAGTGTTTGAAAAATGCACTGGTAAAATACAGACATTAACGCGACAAAAGCATCGGCCATTAGTAGTACCAGCCTCCTCCCTCTGAACAGGGTGGAGACACACATCTCTGTCACAGATGCAGGGGAGGAAAATGAGGGGTTTAATATCAGAAAAAGAGTACCTGGGCTCGGCTTTGGCAACATAAGAGCAACACAACAAAAGGTTTAATGCCTCTCCCATATGGAAAGCTGCGGCTCTTTTCCCAGTCGGCCCAAACGCTGCACGCCCTTTCTCCCCAAGAAAGGGATTGTTCAATGGCCGCATAGGGGGCACACAAACCCCCCATTCAAACACCCTGCCACACAATACACACTTTCCTCTAACAGGGAACAACACATACACAATGTATCGTTTCTTAATACCTAGCGGTGCTTGCTTTAGTGTGGTTAACATAAGAGCACAGTCTCGAACCACCCAGGTTGATAAATGCTCGTTTATTTAGGATTGACATTGGTAGTTTCTCAACATGCTTATTTAAAAGAGAGGAAAAAGGAGATAGGGAGTGAAAACCTCCAGGAATAATAAAGAAATATCCACTTACAGTTAGACGGGATTCACAAAGAGGCTCCTTTCCTGTGTTCTCCAATGGGAGAGCAGATATCCCTGCCCTCGGGGGGAGGAATGAGGAGACTCCTGATATGATGGGTTTAATTATGATTTTAGAAGATATATCTAGTTAAAAACAGCCCGTTATCCTCATGTTTTCACCCGTCGTCGCCTCGTCTACACACACAATCCCGGTCCCTCTCCCATTCTTCTCTCCCTGCTGAGGAGGGAGACACGCTGCGCGTCTCCGTCGTTTCCTGTCCAGCCCCGCGCTGCCTTCAGGGGCCGTCGGAAATATCTCATATTGGAGCTGATCGCAGAGAAAATGAATGACCGAGCAAAACAGGGCGATATGAATATGTCCAACTGGGAAATAGATAAATTGCACTGTTACCCAAAATGAATATTTGACAAATAAAGTATGTTTTTCTGATGATTAAAGGGTTAAAAAAAATATGTCCTGAAAGTAGGAGTTTTGGAGGAACAGTGAAGGCAGCATCAGTTTCCAGCAGCTATTCCCTAACAAAATAATAATAAATCCAATAATTATAATAATACAAAAAGAAGAAGAATACATTCTGTAAATGTAGTATAATAGTTTACAAGTTGATAACAAAACGTTTTATATATCACCCACACTGCGGGGGTTCCTGCTGATGCTCCCTAAAGCCACCCCCAGCAGACAAAAGGGGACTGGTTCCAGATTAGGAGATTATTGCATGTTATCCATATGGACACATGGCATTACTAACCCGTCAATCCCCCCCCTCATCCATTTTCTGAATCAGAATTACAGACAACATTTGTGAAATGTCATAATCCCCATTTCCAAATCCCATGAATTTGCCACCATGTGTTCCAACAGAGTAAATATTTGTCTACCCTTTTGTGGTCTCCAATCCCTGCTCTGGGCTGGTAAACATGAAGAAAAAGTAAATTAAATATTTGCAATTAATATACATTTGTATCTGCAAAGCATTTGTTGTGGCTTGTAACAGAAGACAGCTAAAGAAATAAAGGGATGTGTCGCCATCTAGTGGACAAACAAAGACATTGCTTTTTTTTCTCATCCCCATTTTTTTTAGACAATCATTTTTCTTTTCACTTTAACAAAGTGTACATGTTATGAGTCTGTATGTGTCATACTCAATGACTCACACAGTGTAAAGAGAGTGTGTTATTCGCAGACATTTTCTCTGCCAGTCAGCCTATGCTAATGTTGGGAGACACACACATGTCAGTTTAGTGTTCAGTAAACATTTAAACATGGAACACCAGGTCATTGCACTTTTGGTCACTCAACTGTGCAACATTCAGCTACACAGCAGAAGGGAATGTTACTATACTTTAACTTTCATGCTTCATATTTCACAGTGTATTCTAGTACATGTAGGTACTTAACTAAGAGTTGTTCAAAGGTGTGCTTTTCCTTTCACTGTTTTAATCTTTGTCTCCACAAAATGATACAATATAACTCATCATTGGTTCACAGATCCTTCTTGCGTTATGTCTAAATTAACAGTTAAATTAACAAAATGTGTAAGGCATCAAAGGTCACAATCTCTGGGAGAGAGCGGAAACTTGTGCAGAGGAGGCGTTTCTCTGCCACAGGATGTTTTCCCTCACGAGAGGATGTGTATCTGCACTCTCTGCACCCGCCGTGGGAGTGTTGTAATCACACACACTGAGGCATTATAGTCAAATGAACACTTCCATGGAACCCGGGTTGATAATATCGCAGCACCCGATCACATTTATCTGCAGCGTGTACAGTGTGCTGAAGGAGCTCGACCAGTGATGAGGGAGATGTTGAGGCGAGTTGTGCAGAAGATGAAGATGAGGGCTTGCTGGATGTTCATGATCCTCCTGAGCTGCAGGTTATCTCAGGCTGACAAAAAACGTAAGTTTAGTCATTCATATACTCATAATTATTAGGATTCATGTAGAACGCTGTGCATCAATGTATCTAGGGTTGATTGCTAAGTTTATGCATGTGGGATTTTAAATCAGAAATATCAGAGATGTGCCCCATCCTGATTATAACCTATCTCATTGGCTGTTTATATATTGGTTAGTGCCTAAGAGGATACTTTAAGTCAAAAAATGTCGGCTGAATTTGTGGGTTGAGATTTTTCTATGTAAACAAGTCAACAGGGAGATTTGAAAATAAAGTGTTGCCTCAATTGAAAGACTATAACAGTTTACAGAGAGTCTCTATTTCAATTCCAATACATCACATACATCAAGATGTACCTCTTGAGTGGCATAATTGAGTCACTCAGAGGCTGACTCAAGTGATTCTTGTGAAATGAGGGTAAAAGAGGCAAATGTGCTGCTTTTGAACTAATTCCATGTGGGGGTGGAGGTGCACTGAAATGATGAGATCCAAAGTGTTAATTTCACTTAGTGGAATTAGATTATAAATCAATGTTTGCAGGAGTGTTAGCTGTGAAAGGACGTTTCCTTTGCAAGCCGTTTGGTTTCACATTGGTGTGAAAGACACGCATTTTCAGAATATATTATCACATTTTTCTCTGCAGAAGAGCTGAAAATGATCTGCGTACCTTTCGGAGGCGATGCTCTCGTGCCTTGCCCGGAGCTGAACCAGCGAGACGCGACCTTGAACCTCCTCAAGAACGAAGAATCGATTTCCAGCGAAAATTGGATCTGCAATGGAAACGCCACATTGAAACCTCCGACCAAGGCAGGAGTCGAACTACATGAAGACAGAGAAAATAAATCAGTGCATTTCATGCTGACGGGAGTGAATGCCAGCAGCTTCGGCCTCTACAGATGTGAGGCCACAGTCTTTCACCCCCCTCCCCTTGAGAAAATGCCAAGTACTGTGTTCATCATGGTACAAGTAGAAGGTACATATCTCTTAAAAGGTTGGAAGGAAACAGGGGGATATTTATAATTGTGTGCATATAGTCACTGAATATGTTTCTTCCAGGACACCAATGCAGTTTGAACACAAAAGCAGGTGGAGGTCAAACTGATGGACTTCTCTGGATGTGGATTCTGGGGCTTGTAGTCCTTGGCATTTACGGCGTAACTGCCACTATCATTGCAGGCATCTTCTGGGTAAGATCACTACATGACTCTGGAGGGAAACCGGTATTTAAACTACAGAGCAACAGCCATTGTCCTTGTATGACCCTTTGGACTATAGCGTATGTCAAATGTTCAACTTTGAAACTAAGGAAGCATTTAAAAATACAACCAGAACCTCTGTGAGCTTTTTAGAGCTGGAGAAAAGACTAGATAATTAAACTCGAGGCACACCAAAAAAAAGAGACATATATTGTTCGTAAAATATTTTAAGACAGTCTACAAAATAAGAGACTAAAGCTTACTTATAGTACATTTTGTGATCTTGTTCCTATATTGTTCAATATATTCAAATGCTTTAATATTTTTGTATTCATGTGTTTCTTATTCATTCAAAAACGTTTTTCCTTTGAAATTATGAAAGGTACGTCAGTTACCTAAATCCCCAGAAGACATGTCCCTTTCGTCCTCACTGATATGACATTATGACCACGTATACCTGCACTCACATGATGCATGTATTCTCTTACAGGTGAAGTGGAGGAGCTCAGAGTCCTACACCGACTACATTAACACCAAACCCAAAGCACCGCGGGACCGCAGGAAGAACAAATGGGTCCAGAACCCTGGACCACGGCACTTCAGTTAACGTTACCCCTGTTAGTGTACATATAAAAAACACAGGTGTCCGTGAAGTCGCTCAGAAAAATATCGTGAGCGAGGTTTTTTTTTTCTGTACTTGTCTACAAAGCGAAAGCAGCAGCTCTTTTGTGATCCGTCTCTTCTCACACACTGATCTGCAGCAGGAACCCCTCTGTGGTTGAACCAGATCCATGTGTCTGAATGAGGGGATTTTACCTCATTTACCCTGTGTGGTGAATCACGAGCGACCACAATTTCAAAATAAACAATAAAACATTCTACAAACTTTGGCGTGAATCACATCTTTTTCCACGCTCATTTCTGAGAAACATCAGTTCGGAGTTTATAAGGAACAATAACAGTGTGCACGGCTTCCTGTGTGCTTCAAAGAAACTACCTTTACACTGCTCACCTTGCAGTTTCTGTGCGAGCACACGGATTTTTTTATGGCTTTCATTCAGCAGCTTACTCATCAACCGCCACCAGCACCAGCAAGATCCCCATGTTGTTTCTGTTAGGCTTTGAACACATTGCAGCCGGATGATTAAAAAACAAATGAGATGCAGATTTTTTCCCCCTTAGAAAAGAAACCACACACAAACACATTTATAACAATACTTTATTTATTTCTCTTCCTCATTCTATACAAAGCTATACATAGCAAACCCACAACCTGTGTGCTCATGACGATTGCACAGTTTGTGACTCCTGGGTTAGTTTCTCCACTTCAGCTTGTGATCTGTGTTCTGGAAAAATCCGATCCCTGAGGAAATCCGTCCTCTTTTCCTCTGGCGTCGACTGCAGCTCGCGCTCCGTCACCTGGAGGACAGGAAGTGGATGAAGTACATTGTGTTACTGACACTTAAAAGTAACAGTTTAAACTCGATCCTTAGAAAAGACAAGAGCCAGCGTCAAACTGTCAATCTCAGTCTCACCCAGACGGGGTCATATCCGAGGGCCTTCAGGTGGCGCATCTTGAGAGCCATAGTGCCGCGGGGATGGGACGTGCCAAAGCAGAAACTAGAGTGTGCTGGGAAAATGACTGCAATCCTAGGACCGGGGGAAAGTGGCGTTTGGTTAAAAGACCGAAATGTGAAGGCTCACACTTCACAGCTAACATTTACACAGCAGGGTTATTACATTTCATGTTTTTTTGTCTTGGTTTTTAAAAACACATATGGAAGTTTAGCTGTTGGTAGTTGCTGGATAAGCCTTTTAAAGACATCATTTTCAACCATGTCTTACATTGTTACCAGCCTGTGTTCCTCAGTGAAAGCAAGTGGCTAAAGGTTGTACCTGAATATCCTATTTCAAATCTTGAAATGAGTTCAAAATGATATTAAAGCATCTGTAAAGAAAGGTTGTGGAATCAGATTTGCCCGACTGAACATCCTCTCCACCCAAACTCACATAATCACGATAAATCAAAAACAAAATACCAACGAAGAAGTGTTACAGAGTCAGCTGAGGTTATCTCCTGCAGACTGATCTTACCTCGGTCTGCTCTCTGCACTGCCGCTATCAGTCTCAGACGGCAGAGGTTTGGTTATCACTCCATCTACGAGTCACAAGCGAAATACTTCAGTTATCTGAGCAAGTGGAGGGACGTGAAGGCGGTAGAAAAGACTAATAAAAGAAGTATTCCAGATAGTGTTTACCTATGAAGTAGAAGCCCAGCAGCAACACCCTCTCCTGCAGAGTGCTGTTCGCCTGGTCCTCCATCACACTCTGCAGGCACTGCGAGAGCTCCGGGATCGCAGCTCGACTGTCCTGGACGGGGGCTCCCAGGACAGTGGGGGGCACCGTCAGGGGCTGAGGGAGCACAGGATGCTCCACGTGGAGGCACAAGTTCACCGTCTGAAACATCCTCTCCTGGTTGGCGAGGTATTTGGGATCTGAGGAGAAAAAGAAATCAGATCAATGAACTACAAAAGATCAGAGTGTGGGGGGAATAAAAAAAAAAGAAGAATTTGTTTGTCTTACCTGTGGATTTAAACTTCTCCAGTGTGCTGCTCTGCAGGAGGGGCTCCAGGAGTGCAGAGGGGAAGTGGCCCAGTAGACACAGATGATAGACCGCCTTCAACAACTCAAAGCTGGACATCTGGGGCAGATAGGAGACCAGAGCCGGGATCAGACTATCCAGGAACCTGCCACAGCAAAAAGGAAACCAATTGTCATTTAAATTATGCATTAAAAAAAGATGATAATTTACCCCCAAGCAATACACTCCATGCTCACAAACAAAGACATTGTAAATAAATAATATGTATTTAATAAAAAAAGTTTTTAAAGTTTTAAAAAAGTTACAGAAATCCTAACTAAAAAAAGGGCAAGTTGCAATATCTACTGCTAAATATGAATTGTAGGGCCTGTGTATGAGTATCATTTGAAGCCATGTGAGTGACCTACTGCTGTCTCCTGTGCTGCAGATCGTAGTTGAGAGTGGAGTAAACCTTGACCACACAGAGCAGGTCTTTCAGTGTCAGAGCTTTGGGATTTTCTATCACTTTTCCAGCGAATGCCTCCATTACTGCGGCGGGACTGAAGGCGAGCCTCTCACACACAGACAGGAAGAGGACCACCTGAACAGACAGGGAGACACTTTTAAAAAACACTTAAAGACAGGGTTCATACACTTTTTCACCAATGACTTTTCCATGACCTTTACCTAATTTTCCGTGACCAAAAAAATTACTCTCAGCGTACCACTGAAAATGGTTTATTTTAACATGGAACAGGAAAATAAGGTCTGCATATGAAACATGTTGTGCCTATCTAAAACAAATCCAATAGTAGGCTTACTAGCTTCTACACGCTAAAGCAACTCAAATCTCTCACCAGCAAAATACCTCGACAGTTAAATGCCATTTTACGTTTCATTACTATACGATACAGTATTTATTATCATTATAGTATTACTATTTCGGCGATTAGATCAAATATAAATTATATTTGATGCAACTTTAGTCACATTTCCATGACTTTTCCAAGGTCCTGGAATTAGCATTTAGTTGACTTTTCCAGGTTTTTAATGACCGTAAGAACGCTGTAAAGATAGATTCTTGCTTAGCCGTTTGTATTATCGAGATTTTACATTTTACGAGGGTTCTGTTGCAGCACCTGTTTTTTAGTCCATATGTCGATCATAGAGGCGGCGTGTTCTGAAAAGTCAGTGAGCAGCTCCAAGTCTCTGTATTGCAGCTGCCTGTACGACTGCATGGTTTCAAACAGTGGGTTGAAGGGGATCCCATTGATGTTTTCTACCAAAGGAGGGATTAGCAGGTTAATCAAACAATGAGAAAATACTTCTGATTTCATTTATAGACTAGAATTCAGAGCCGTGTTTACCTTGAACTGTCTTACTGCAGATGTCCAGCAGTGGTTTGGAGTAGAACTTCATTGTGGCCATAGCGGTGATCATATGCTGGGAGTCTAGAAGGCTGAAGTCGTTTGAAATTGATAAGGCCTTCGCCTGGAGGAAGCAGGGGACAGAATGAGTCAATGGGGAATGGATTCAGTTGCATAGACAGTGAAATACAAGACATTTCTCTGTCATACCCTGTAGTTTATAAATACTATGATATTTCAATGAGATAGCTGTTATTAGATAATGTCATCAGCAGTCAAGGACATTTCTATAAACTTAGAGAAATTTAGAATCAAATAAAATCAGGGACTAAATACTAAATATGGTTAAAACCAACCTCGAATTTGCGTTTGAGGCCCATTGGGGCGTCTTTGCCCAACATACGCATCGTATTCTGCAGAGCCATTGCGTTCTTGATGCCGGGAAGACGGGCCTCAACCACCATCCTAGGACACAGCCACAAAAAACGAAAATGTTTCCAAATCTGAAAAAAAAGTTGTCATGTAAATATCTCACGGTGTCTTCCTAACAACAACAAAACAATCCTGACCTCACGCCATCCTTCAGTGCGTCAGTGTTGTTACTGTGCTCCATGTTTCGCAGACAGGAGGCCAAGACGGACAAGCTCTTCTCATCAAAGTCATTCAGATTCTCCTGTTAGTGGACAATAACATTAACTTGAGTTAAAAACAAAAACATTTCCAAATGGAAAATTACATTTCCTTGATGGTCAATCTTTCGCAAACTACCTGGCAGTTTCTGAGAAAAGTCTGGATCACACGGCTGCCCTGAGGAACCCCAATATTGACCATACTCAGGAGAGAATAAGCTACATCTTCATTGCCCATTCGCCCCACACTCGTCATGGCTTGTTGCAGCAGCACGTCAAAACCAGGATGCTCAAACATGAGCTGCAGCTCGTAGCGCTGCTTATCAGTCGACATCTTCTTAGTACTGAACCAGATGTGGCTCAGGCACGAGCTGATCTGCTTAAACGTGGGTGCACATTCAGAGGTGAGCTCCAACACGTCTGACGGGGAGCCACAGCTTTTCAGGCGGTCCTTTAAAGGTGAAGTCCACTGTGTCTCCTTTGGGGCTGTCTTTTCAGATTGGCTCTCATAGGGCAGCGAAGACTCTGCCAGGGGAGAGGAAAGAGGCTCCTTCTCTTCCAGGACCTCACTGTGAATTGTTCCCTTTGAGTAGAACCTCACCAAACTCACACGGTTGCTTTCCAGGCATGTCTGATGGTGCTTTGTGCCCCATATGTGTGCTAACTGCTGACTGGGGAAAGATGTATATTTGGGTGATTTCTTCCCCATTAGATTGCTCTGTTGCCATAGAGACCTGCGGCTGCAAAGGCATCCCCATCTCATTACCTCTTTTGTCACCCAGGCAGACATTGTACTGTAATGACTTAGGGGACGAGATAGAAAGAGTCCTTGCGTCCTTAATTTACGCACTGCACCTATGTGAAGGAAAAATCTCAATCAGGTATTTAGCAAGCAATTTGAGCAACATGTAAAAAGTATGGCATTTATTTCCAAATTAGCTTCAGTCAACACTTTATTTACATTATTGGCCACATAGACGGTTACCTCAAATAAGTAATTAGTAAAAATGAAGTATTACAAAGTACTATGACTGAAGATAAACACAAGGTCAACGGACTGGCTCCTCCAAAAACACTGGCTAGCTCACATTATCTAATGTTAGCAAAGTGACGCACCATACCTTATTACTGCAACATACAAGTAACTGTCACAAAGAAACACACGGCACTTGCTAAAACATGTTAAATTTGAGTTGAAATGTGTTCACTAAGGGACACAGGTCTACATTACGCTAAAACGATACTAATATTTGCTAGCACTCCCATGCGCTGCTCCGTGCTGTGTGCGCTGCCATATTAAGTCCCCCTGTCAACCCGGTTCAGCAGGAACGGTCCAAATATAGTAAAACATGGTCATTTTAAATATACAACGTGTCAAGTACAATATTTATCACGCTTTATACGACCAAATGGTGTACATGTTTAATGATAGGCCTCATATTCATCACAATAACAGGCCCTGGTTTTATGTTTGTTTGCAGCGCTCCCTACACGGACTCAAATAAGCGCTACACCCACAGTTTCCTAGCAACTGACGCCATCCGGGATGCAATGGCTACATTTGTGCTCGCTGGTAAAGTGTGATCCAACTCATTTTCTTTTAACGTGTTAATGTAGAATATAAAACATATAACTGCTACACTTGTTATCTCTTCAGGCAAAACTGACTGCCCACATTACGCCAAAGCGGAACTATTAGCAGACAGTCTGCAGAGATGTCTGCCAAACTTCAGGATCCACAAGATCTCAGTCCTTCCACATGCATGGAAGGTAATATTGCTTATTTTTAAACTATATTAAGTCTCTTTGACTTACAAATCATCAGTATATTTATCCTGTTTCCTCTCACTTGTCTCTCGATAGGAATGGCTCGAGGACACCTGCACAAGAAATGGCTGGAAACACGAGCAGTCCCCTTTGGTTTGGAGGGAGCTGGTGGACCAAGGGGGGAAAGCGATGCTTTTAGGGGGGTTTAGTGACTTCCTAGAGCATTGTCAGGTATATAACCCTTCAAAATCCCTTCTAAACCTACAGTAAATCCTGTTATGCTGCATCATTTCTGTCTCCATGAATGACTTCCTTATATGTTCTTTAAACTGTGAGAAATATATGTATAACAAATGGCTTGGATTATAGGTTTAGGTCTGCCACGTGTTATTTTTGTCATCCCTTGTTGTGCAGGACTATTACAGCGTCACATCAGATATGCCTACAGATATCATGCTGAGTGTTGCATCAGAGAATCTGGAAACCAAGATGAACTCAATCGTAGAGGAGCAACATCGTGTCAGTCTTATTAAACCCCTTCATATATGGCTCAGCAGGTGGGTTGGTTTGAAAATCAAATTAAAATGTTGAAAAAAAAATGTAAGAGTCAGCTGACAGATTGGGTATTTCCAGCGCTCTCAGCCCAACCGGTCACTTCCTGATCCCCAACCTGCTCTCTGCTGAGGTGTTCCCCAACACTTCTGCTATCAGCCTCCACCTTTTAAACCTGGAGGGGAAAGAGGAGCAACTTCAGTGGCTTAGGATGGAGACGGAGAACCTGGCACTCCCTCTGCTATATCAAGTACGCTTCTTTTTGTAGACAATTTTTAAACCTAATCAGAAGGACAACAAAGCCATCTAACTGTATTCATTCACAGGTGACCATTCACACAGATCTGGAACAGGCCTTTAAAGAAGCTGATGTCATTCTACTTCAGGATGAGTGTTGGTCTGATGACAGTGATACAGAGGATGAGGAGGAAATGAAGAAGAAGGTGAAGAGAATCTCAGACAGATACAGAGAGTATGGACAGCTGATTGACACACGGGCCAACAGGGAGGTAAAGGTCATCGTGTCTGGGGACTCCTTTGTCAACCTGAGATGCTCACTACTTTTGGACAACGTAAACTTGATTGACAGCAACCAATTTGTCACCGTGGCAACTCAGCTGGAGAATGAAGCGAGGGCTATCATTGCAAGGAAGCTGAAAGTGAGGACGTCAGGTAGGAAATTCTCCCTCTGTATAATAGGTATTTTAAATACATCACCTTCTTAAGCCAGATGAATGATCCCTCCCTTCTGCTAGATGTCACACACGTCATTGTGTGGGGAAACATCAGCGGCAGTTTCTATATTGACCTCCAGAGAGCAAAGGTTTTCAACTATGACGGGCCAATCAAAGGACCAGCTTACTTTTCCCAACCAGCCAAAAACATCCTCCAAGAAGGGTTCGTCATAATAAAAATAAATGATATGAAATGGCAAAACTGCCAACCAAACCGTATCCTAATGAGGATTCAGTTCAATGGGTGAAATGTACAGTTGAAACGTCCCCACAAAATTATCTCCGTCTCTCTTCCAGGAAATGGTTGGAAACAGACTTCCAGGAGTTGGTGCGTTGTCAGCGTGCAGCTGTGGCTTCAAAGACCTGCCGTGCTGCTCCCATGTCGCTCGCTAATGGGATCCTTGAGGTCCTAAAGGCGTGGAATGGCATTTGTGGTCCAGATGAGATCTTCTCTTTGGGAGTGCTTTGCCCAGGTGAGGCAACAATCATCTCAGACATAGATTTTTGGCTGATCCATCTTGTGTTTGAACTAATCTTCCTTGGATGCTTGTAGGTGACTATAATCTCCCAGATGGCATAGTCCTCTCAGTCCCGGTCATTTTCACAGACAGGAAGTGGTCCGTGCTGTCTGATGTGACACGTGAAGACAATTTGAAGGAGAGACTTGCGATTGCGGCGAGTGAACTCAGGCAGGTTTGTGAAATTACACACGAATGAACAATGGTGCTCACAATCTGACAAATCATGGTGTTTAAAACAGGTTTTTCTTCCCCAGGAGAAAGAACTGGGGTCAGAGGATAACACGGTTGCGATGAATAAAAAAAGAGTTGATGGACGATTAAAACAGACTAAAACATGATGAAGTAATCCAGAAGAATCTCACTGCCACATCTTATTTTTGTTTCAGTTTGTTCTTTTATTCTCAAACTTTCACATGTGGTGTTGCAGTTTCATGACAATAAAGTTTTTTCCGCTTTGTGAAACCCGTCCGTTGCTGTTATATTTTCAGATGTAAAAGACCAAACTGAGTACTTTATGGAAAAGGAGAAATTAGAAAATATATTCCTTTTTTTTTCTTTCTTTAAATTGTACATTTCATTAAGTGCCTTTTTTATAGTTCAAGAAGCGATATTTTTAAGCGTAAAACACACGACTACAATACACAAACTAGTCTGTTAATATCCTTCTAATCTGATGTAATCCCTGGTCTTTACAGTTGGAGACACACTCCTTCCCCTTTGTTGGTAATGAAATATAAACAAACTGGATTTAATGGGCTCTGAACCTGAAACATTCAAATTGATTTTTCTTTCCTCACAAATTGTGCAATACTTTGTCAGTCGACAAGGAGAACTTCAACAGAGCGCTGTTTTTACATGCAGAATATACACGTTCCTTTTTAGCGTTTCTACACTATACACAAGGAGGCATCGACTGAAAAAGGACGGGTTAGTACAAATACAGTGCTGCGACAAGTCGGGAAATGGACACACATTCTGCCATGGTATGTTCAATTTGTACAACCCACCCCTGAGATTCGGATGCCGAGTGGTTTACAAAAAGCAAAACCGGCCTCTTGATAAAGTCGAGCATAGTGCTGGATTTCGTTTTGTCATTTTCTAACATTTTAAATTGCAATGACCCTCAAAAAAAAAAGAATCTGTTCCAATAATCCTTTAAAAATGTGCCTCAAATAATGATCATGGTTAGCACGTGCGCGATGCATGGACATGCATGGACTTGTCGTGGCACAAAGGAGGTTATTTGGTAAATATACATATCCCAGTTGATGACTTTACAAGGGAAAGAAAGTTGGGGCTTTTATAACAACACTTCAATCGAGTTGTAAGTCAATTACGTATGGATGGACTCTGTTGATAGGCATCAATTACAGAGGAACATTTCGTTTATCTTGCCACAAAGTCACTTATGTGTACGGGTAAAGATCTACTACTGTTCAACATCCAACAATGTCAAAGTTTCCATTTCCAGGCAACAAGTGAAAGACCGCTAATGACTGAGTGCTTCTGTCAGAAATCTAACCTTGGAGACCTTGGAGGTGAGGATAAGGTGAAGGACTATTGTTCCACTACTCTAACCCCGGGAATACATTATATCGTACAATCATTATGGGCAATTTAGGGGATTGAAGTTAGTTTTAAACTCCCCCTGAGCTTAACAATAAACCGACTGACCGTTAAATTAAATAATTTATAGCATATATTATTAGTTATATAATCCAACAACTCTCCATAGACCCATCTGACTAACATCTGAATGAAAACAAGGTGGAAGGGTTACGCTCTTAGCCAAGGGGGGATATACAGGCATCATTATTCTGACAGGAAGAAATGTACCTGCTTTTTAATCAAGCAGGAAATATGATGAAAATAATGATGTCTATGACTTGTAACCCAAGCCAGTTTTAAACCGAGGCTGAACAGACCCTTCTCCACATGTTCCCCCCCTATCAGCGACCGACAGTATTAAACGGCTAACTTTGATAAATGCTTTGTATATAGCAGTATGTGTGAAGATAATGTAGGTCTAACGTACAAATAAAAACAAAAACAGAAGGGGGTGAGGCAACGGGGAAGCTATGACTGTGGTGGCTGCTGAGGAGACAGAGGGGTCTCCTCACCCCCCGCCTGTCTGTCAGAGGTGAGGTCCAGCCCCTCGTCATACTGCTCCAGTTCACTTTGGTCCAGAAGCTCAAAGTCCTCTTCTTCGGTGGGAACCAGTGTGTCGTCGGGGACGTCCTGGACGGCGCCGCTTTCCGCCGCTTCGTCCAGGACCTCGCCGGTGCCGCTTTCCGCCGCTTCGTCCAGGACCTCAGCGGCCGCTACTGTAGTGATCTCGGTGGTGGGGGTCTCCAGAGGGCCCGGGGGGGTTTCAGTGGGGAGGAACTCAGCCAGGGAGGGGTCCTCGCTGGAGCGCAGCAGGGCCGACAGAGTGTTCTGCACCACGGTGGAGATGGCCGTGCTCACGATCTCCTCGCTCAGTGCCTCCAACGACTGCTGTGCATCCTGGGTAACGGCATCTTCCTTCCCGTCTCCCGCCTGTCTCCCCGCTGCCTCCCCTCCCTCGCTCCCGGGTGGTACGCCGTGGCCGTTGAAGTGCGTGTTCACAAAGTGGAGCGGAGAAGCGAGGTGCTGGATGAGGAGGCTGATGGGGCTCAGCAGCTCCGTCTCTGGCGGAGCACCGGCCTGGGCTCCGTCTCCCTGACCGCTGCCCCGCAGAGGGAAGTGAAGCTCCATGGACGGGAGCTCCTCCACTGACGGGAACTCGGGGAGGTCCCTCATGTAGGCCTCCTCCGGGTCGCTGTGTACACTCTGCTGGTCCAGATCTGTGGGAGAGATGAGATGGCAAAAAACGTTCGATCATATAAGCGGAATATCATTCACAGAGCAAGGCGTATATGGTTGAAAATGACAGTAAAAGCTCCTTTCACTTTTTTTGAACATCCTGTAATTACCCAGAATGACAAAGGAAAAAAAAACATCAAGTACAGTCATTTCAAACTTTATTTGAAATGAACAAAGATATAAATCAGTTTCCTGGATTGTGGTTTTAATATGATCAATTAACCCTCCTCCAACTGTGCTCACACACACCAACATCTACCATCAAACTACTACTGTTGAGATGAGGATCCTTTACCTTCAGAGAGGTCCGTGAGTTGAGGAGTGGTGGCTCTGGACACGGAGAAGCCCCCACTCTCCAGGATGGACGCCTCCTCGTCCGACAGCTCGGAGTCTGTGATGGCCATCGCCAGAGCGGTGGTCTTCGCATCCACCTGACCAACACAAAACACACAGCGTTATCACTGCTCTAACACATCATTATCCTTCTCATAATTGCACTTATTGAACCCTTGAGATGAAAACAATAAAAGGGTGAATATAAGTGAGGCTTTATGTAAATCTACCCGGCTGGAGACCAGGCAGATAAATTACCCTCATTATTGTTCAAATTCTTACACTGGAGGTCTTATCTCAT
>CALSBZ010046710.1:50188-75307 GCA_943591055.1 Gobionotothen gibberifrons
TTACCCTCATTATTGTTCAAATTCTTACACTGGAGGTCTTATCTCATCCCACAGACCCAGCTTAGTGACTGAACACCTGACAGACAGTGTTTGAATGAAACAGAGTACGTGCTGAAATTAATGGAATGTGGTAGTACTTGAAATATATTGCTTAAAGCCATTTACTTCACAACACTGCAGAGCTTTATTAGCATAACCTGCTTTCCACACTATTACTGCTTCTGTTAACCCTACACACCTACACACCTACACACCTACACACCTACACACCTACACACACACACACACACACACACACACACACACACACACACACACACACACACACACACACACCTTCCCCCAGCCTGCTCTATGTGTAATGTGAGTACAGTCTGCAGGTGTGTCTCCGTACCGTGGTGGCGAAGCAGGACAGCTCCTCCTCACTCTCACTCTCCGTCTCAGCTCTCGGCTCGTCCCCTTCCTCGCCCTCCTTCTTCACCTCTGTTTAAAAAAAAACACACATCAACATTTTTAAATAGATCTCAACACGTTTCAGTTAGACTTTTTAAAACCATATCATTAAAATGTAATACCCCTTTGCAGTCAAGGGAAATTAGCATGAATGAAAATACGTCCAAGATTTCGTTTTCAAAAATAGTATTCTCCATCCACGCCTTCTTTATCAAGCAATTTAATCTAAATCTAAAACCTATCTACAGTTGTCAGTGTAAAAGGGCAAAGCTGATGTCCTTGGATTCAAAACTCCTCACGTGCTTGAATCCTGAAATACAATCATGTGTTTAAATAGCCAATATTAATAATAATTTGATGTAGTGCACGGAGAGTCAGGCCCTTCATCTAAAGCGTGAAGGTGTCAGGGTGGCACTCACTCCTCTTGTCGTGCTTGCGGTGCTCGGTTTCTCCCTTCATGCTGTAGTCCAGTTTCATGAAGATCGGCTCCAGGCCCGTGTACATCCTCTGGATCAGTTCATGGTACACCACCAGCGGCCATAACAGCACGCTCAGCACTGAACAGGTGCACAGACAACATTTTTAGACTGCCTCTTCCTTCACGAGTATCAAAGCAAAATGCTGCACATTCACAGGGGGCATGCAAACAAAAAGGCTGACTATGTAGTGAAGATCAAGCTGTGTTATCTAAATAGTTTTAGCAGTTGATATGAATAAAATATCCTCTCACTACAAATATGAAAGAATGACCTATTAGATAGAAGATTGGGTTGCAATAGGATACCTGATATTTAGCACACACATTAACAGGGAAGGCCAAACCACAGGGGAATGGTATCCTTATCTATTATCACACTCTCTGTTAGTCAGGACAAACACACAGTCCAGTGTAAATGAAGGGCTGGAGCACAAGAGTTTCTTTATGTCCATTAGAGAGACTCACCAATAATATAGGAGATCATGATTCCAGGTACATAATGTCCAACCACAGCGAGTACAAAACAGCTGCAGCACATCATCCCACAGAACTGGGAAACAGGGTAAGTAAGCAAATTCAGCACGGGGTAAAATAAGGAAGTGAAACATGGCATGTGTGCAGGTGTGTTTGATGGAAGAGGACGTCTGGTAACTGCAGCGCCAGCTAACATCAGACAGATTGCACCATGCCTTGTAGATTTACAATGTGAATTTGCATTTATTAACCAAGAATACAAACACTTGGAGAATATGTGACAATAGGTGTCAACAGGCAGAGTAAAGGGTGTACCTTGCCATGGTGCTGCCGTTTGTACTGCAGCGTCTCCTGCAGGTACAGGCGGTAGGTCAGGAAGCCCTCAGCCAGGTGGTGGCTGAGCTCAGGGACACTGAGCAGGTGCTGCTCCACACTCATCGTGTGGCTGCACACAAACAACAATACACACAGGAAACAACATTTGAAAAAAACACAACGCTGTACTTAAAGTGCTTCAGACTGTACTTTAATGCTTGCAGAGGTAATGCACGTTTCCAACACCAATATAACAGACTAAACTTGACTGGTAGCTTAACATTTGTTGTGATTATATGTTAAAACATGACGTCAGAATTAGTTCAGGATATGAAGACATAAGACCAGCGTCATGAAGAAAAAACTACAATACAAGTCATCTGTTTATCATGTACACACTACACACCTTACAGGGGGAGGCTCTGCATGTTGAACTGCAGTGGGAGAAAACACACAATTAGCAGCTGATCGTAAACAAAGAAATGTGTATGAGTAAACAAGCTTTTCAAGACTAGTACAGAGCCTTAAGGAGTGAACAGGTTCTACCAAATTTCTTTCGGAGGTTTGTGCTTCGTTGCAGCATAAAAAGTGTATGTAGTGTTTGTACTTGATAACATATTTATGTTGTTAAATATCAACCAGTCCTATAGTGGTTGTGAATGGGAATGTGAGATTTCCATTCAAGTTACATAAAGGGCTTACTGGTAATGATGGGCATCTTGGGCTTCCATCTCTCCAGCAGCATGAGTCCCAGCAGGGACACACTCAGCAGGAACAGAGGCCGCAGGGAGGTGGATGACAGCAGCCTGTGGAGACACACACACAGTCTGGATGATGTTCAGCAAATAAATCATATCATGTCACCAAGTTAAAGTCAATAAATGCATCTATTTACACCTCTGTTGGTAAGCTGTCACTGTCAGCTGGTGACCAGCCAGGGCCTGGGCCAGCGAGCATGACATGAGTGCTTGTTAGGATTAGGCTGTGTAACACCTCAAAATAACTCCTGTTATCAATTCTGCCTGCACAATAGTGTTTTACCTGACAGTGTGTAATGCACGCTCAATTTTCCTAGCTGAAAATGAATTTTAAACTGTTTTGCAAGCTGCGTTAGCATTATGCTAAAGACGTGGGATTAGCTTATTTTGACCAATCTTCTCGCAGCTAACTCAACGAAACATTATTGAGATGTCACAAAAAGGTGAACACGTGACTAAGCTCGGATGGTTACCAGAACAATGTGTTGAGTGTCAAGGCGACACAAATGCTGCACAGCGGCCTCTCCCACACCAGCAGCCGCTGCACCCATAGCAGGATGGGCTCGTACTGCTGGAGCCAGCCCTGGAGTCTCTCCCGCAGGAGGACCAGCTCCGGGCTCTCGTCCCCGCAGATCTGCTCCGAAGTCCCGGCAGCGAACAGAGACTCAAGGCCGACCGAGGAGGAGGTAACCGAGGGGCGTCTTCTGGCCTCCTCTCCACTCGCCATGTTCCCCCACTTTGTTATGTTGTTGGGATATCACGGGGTATGTGCAAAGAACAGCGTCAAGTGTGACATTCTTTAAGAAATATTGAAAACATCCGGTTTTGACTTTCAAAATAAAACTGGTTGCCTAGCCTGGTTCACATAATACCAACCTGAATATCATGAAAATAGATGTATGTTGTCAATGTAAAAACATTATTTAAATTGTATTATTTGCATATTATTACCAAATATCAAATTTAGTAACATTCTCATTAGAACTTGAAGTAAAGACTTGATGTCAGGCACGCTTACTTTATTTTGAAGGCTATGTTAATTTCCGGCCTTATCATTGATTATTTCTGGAACCTTGATGGACCAATGGCACAGATGGGCGGACGGATCACAAGGCCCGTCACGGACGAGAAAAAAACAAAACATAGTCACGTGTTTCCTTGTTTACTGAGACGGAACGGGCTAAAGCCATCGAGAAGCATAAGCCCAAGTGCACCACTGTGAGGTTAGAGATAGAGCTGCATGCATGACATATTGCATAAAGGTTAGGACACTTCAAAACTGCAAAAGCTCTCCTTAACAAGCACACCCTATCACTTCTGCTGCAGCTACTTTTCCTTCTGCAATACCTATTACTCATTGTATTGTATATGAATAGAAAAGGCACAACAGCAAGTTTTGATACACATGTTTATTACAGAAATAAAAACATATTGATCAATTTGATCAAATGCAGCCAATATTGACATCGTGCTGGAGACCTATAGAGAGTCGTAGTATCAAGATCAGCTCACTGTCCTTTGTTGTTACCTGAATACAGCACGCAGATCATGAAATACATCTTTGTGTAAACAACAGCTCATCGTCCCATGTGATCTCTCTTTTCAGTCACAGATAGATTTCTGAAAGAAATGAGCAAAAGCTAATATTAATTTCCTTTAGCCATTTCTGTGGGTTTCCTGAAAAATGATATGGGGGGGGGGGGGGGGGGGGGGGGAGTCAGAGCACATGCATGTCTGTGTGTGGAGCGTTATATGTTATATTAATTAACAATAAAAGTAGTGGTAAAGGCTTCTGGATGCTTGTAAGGCAACAGTATAAAAGGGGGGGTTGGTTTGGGTAAAAGGCTCGAGAGCCTACCTGGCTGGATACGCTGCCAGGGCTCAAGTCTACACAGCTGGTAAAGGGGAGAGGGGCCCCTCTGGCCCCTGGTGCTAGGAGTAAAGGGCATCAATACCTGCAGGGGAGAGCACCATGGCCTGCAGCAGGTCGGACAGAGAGATGATGCCCCTCACCACGTCAGACCTGTCCACCAGAACCAGCCGATGGACCTGGGGTTAGGATGGAAATTCATTATTTTTTATTTCATGATAAATATTTCAGAACACAGTCTTTTGAAGATAATATCTACCTCAGCTTTGACGATTCGATCTAGGATGATTTCCAAGGTTTCATAAGGGTAGCATTTAATCACTCCTTCAACAAAACATGAGCGCCTGCGAACAACCTCGTGCATAGGCATGTCCAGATTGTTGTAAATCTTCTGGGCTGCTATATTCTGCCACAGAGTAAACAAAATGTCAGCAAACAATGATATTCAAAGATAGTACACTTTAGGCTATTGCACGTTGAGATCAGAAATAGAGCCGTCGGATTACTTACAATCACATCAAATCTTGAGTAGAGAGACACCACTCTGCCTGAGAAACAAAGTGTTGACAGCTGTTCAGGATTTCCTTAATGTATTTAACTCTAATACCCAGTTATACAAATAAATAAAGCTCTATAATACCTTGTTCATCCACCACAGGCAGTGCAGACACCCGTCTCTCCACAAAAATGGAGAGGGCATCGAACAGCGTGGCAGTTTGCTGAACAGTGGCGATGTTAGTAAATGTCCCAATCCGCAGCTCCTGGATCTGCCTTCCAATGAAAGCAGGCTTTGGAACTGTTTTCCCCTAAAACACCATAGAAGAAGAGCATGAATGCATGTAGAAAATAAATAAACCAGGTTTAATGTAAGTACAATGTGCTCGCTCACAAATATATGGAGGAACTTGAGGATTCTTTTGTGGGTGAGGATGTGCAAGACATTTCCAGACACTGGGTCGATGACTGGCAGCCTGTGGATCTTATTCTTCAGTAACGAATAGATGGCCTCAAAAAGACTAAGAGGAAAAGCGTAGAGGATACATTTGACATCAATTCATCTAGATACAGGGGTGTCAAACTCAAGGCCCGGGGGCCAAATCCGGCCCGCGACTTCATTTTCTGTGGCCCCATAAGAGCTTGCAAAAAATATGATATGTTTATTATAGGGTTACATTCTACTTCAGAAGCACGTTGCCCATAAACTACATGTCCCACAATGCATCTCAAATTTGACTTTTTCTCAGATTTCTTTTCCAAAATGTTGCTTTTTTCCCCTCAAAATTGTACTTATTGTTTTTTCAGAATTTGGCTTTTCTTTTTAAATCATGTTGTGACATTCTCACTGAAGAGACTTGCAATTATTTGCCCCAGACTTCTGCTTTCAGACGTAGTTAATTCTGAAGTTTTTACCCTATCCAATGCAGAGGCAATAATATAATTTAATACATACGTTTATATATATTAAATATTTGTATATGTATTTTTATATAGTCTTAAAGTTACAACTGGCCTTTTTAGTGCAACCATAATGCGAATGTGGCCCGTGATGAAATTGAGTTTGACACCCCTGATCTAGAATCAAGAGAATTACAATAGTTTCAAAGGTCTGGTTATCACCTGGCTTCTGGAGAGATGTGAATGAGGAAGCGATTGAAACACTGCAAGTGGAGATCTAGACAGAAGAGTAAAGCGAGAGCGCTGGAGATTTACAGAGACGGTGTGCAGACACATCACTGAGTTGTGGTTATTTACTTTGAAATGAATCACCTCTCCATGTCTCAATCTTGTGGCTCTCCAGCTCGTACATTTGAACCTTCAAAAAGAGAAACCCAGAAGTCAAGATATGAGTCACTCGTCACACCTCAAGAAGGTCAAAGCATAGAACACCTGCTAAACATACTGTAAAATATTGACGTTGAGTTGTACTGAACGTGTTCATTCAAACGGTATGATATTCATGGTGTTTCAAATCCATGCTCACCAAGGGGGACTTGTAATAGCAATGCAGGATGTTGATGAAATCTGTAATGGTCAGCATACCTGTGAGAGGAAAGGATTTATGTTTCAATTCCCACTGACCTATACTTCACAATTTGTCCTCATCTTACCCACAAATCTCTGTAACTTGCTGTCCCATAAAGGTGCCGCCCTCAAGCCGTTTGCCACCAGTGCATAGAAGGCCTTCTTCACCTGTGGAAGTCACACAATCAGAGGGAGGATGTAACCGCCTATGTATGTCAGCATGTTCACAATCTTCTTACTTGTAGTTTGGTGTCAAATATGACCAGTTTACAGCTGGTTGGAATGGCATCGTAGCAGCTGTGACTTTTCATGAAATGCATGTAGACTGTGCCGTCAGCCTCTGCGAGAAAGCACACATTAAAAGTCCTGATCTGAACATGGACACACATGGAAAGACATGGCTACATGATCCATATGCATGTGAACAGACCAAATGGAAACACACATGCATCCAATGGTTGTAATCCTACCTTGTTTCTTTATTTCCTTTTCTGGGAGTGACACCTACAACAGAGCAAGTGTAACATTCAAAAGACATTGACAGAATAGTTTCCCTTGCTTTAATAACAGTCGCAACACCACAACCACTTTTCTTGTATTCATGTCCAACCCGAGTATCTCACCCGTGAGGTAGGCTCCATATTTCTGTTGTGTTTCCATGAAAAAGTTGATGTCAAAGCAGCGAAAGCGTTAACGGCTGGTGGCTCCGGTCGGTTTGTTACCCTTTCCTCCAAAGCAGTCGGGTCTATATTAGGAAACTCTCAAGTGGTATGTTTCCGGCCAGGGGTGGATGGGAGGGGTACAATAACATGGCACGGGCTCAAAGGGGGAGGGACGACGACTGTTCTGCCAAAACAGGACATCTGCTGAAGACACATCAGGAATGCATTGGCCTGGAGCCTGTCATCTCATACCCCAAAATGTGCCACCTTTTACTGGCTTAAGTAGAGAGTAGCACACCCAAGATGGAGCTCCTGGCATAAGGTTAATCCTTGACAAATGATTTATTAACACCTGCTATGTCAGAAATGTAAGTAAATGTCAAAGTGTTACAGAGGTGATCTCAGATGACAATGTTGTTAAAAGACGATTCACAAAATGTCCCAAAGAAATGCATCCTTTATTATTTCTACAGATTTGTACAATATTTGCATTTGACACCATGTACAAAATGAAAGGACTTCGTGCTGTATCAAATTCCGATGTCCAGAGCGATTTTATCGAAGTATCAATTACAAAGTGAATGTCCTGGGGACTGTGTATAACTGTACATGAAAACTAAACAGATTTCCCCCCGGTGTTCAAAATACACACGCTGCTGTTATAACGGAGTGAAATGTCCTCTTGCAGTGAAAATGGAGCCAGATGTGCAAAGTTCAGACTGCATCGACAGAGAAACACTTCTGCTAGCTTGTAACATATTCAAAATGTCATCTTCAGAAGCACCCGGCAGAAAGTGCGTCCATGTATACAGACTTTTTTTTTTAATCTCTTACTACATCACCCCTGTTACACATGGCATCAAGGTTGAGTGACATCCTGTTGCTATATAGAATCTGGAAGGTTTATAAGCTATACATGACCAGAATAAGGTACACTGAGGTATGGAGACGTTGCATTCAAATGTTCCTTTCTTTGACGCTTCCTGTTGAATAAAAGGAGTTTACAAAGATGGGAGACAATTTGTTTTGCAAACTAAGTAAAAATCTGGTTTATAAAATCAGTGTTTGATGTAAAGCTCCTGTTGCATACATGACAAATAGATGGTAAACTATAGGGAAATATGGATAAGCAAACTGCTTTAATCCCTTCTTCTCACGGAGCAAATTTAAAATAACTCAACTTTCAGAAACGCTGCGAAACCTCCGAACACTTCCTTGAACTTGCCTAGGAACAAGCAGCCTTAATATTTCAGCTGTAATATAATAACTCAAAACCACCACACCCATCACAAAGGCCCTGTATCACCACCTGGCAGATCTGAACTTCCAAACAATATTAAAAAAAAGCTTAGCAAAACAGTTTGGTTGCAGCCAATGAAAAACAAACTATCTGGAAATGGCTGCATTTAAAACCAGTTGCAGAGAACTAAAGGGAACACTATGGCATTTTACTTATGGCAAATGTATTCTGCAGTGCTATGTTGTAAGTGAACGTCCACCACGTCACTCTTACTGTGCCTCACACCTCTCTACCTTTGCACCTGTATTCTAGATCTGGAAAAGTAAACAAAAACCTGACAGGGTCATGAGTAGAATGCTGGTTTCATTTCCAGAGTCCGTCACCACAGGTCCACAGCAGCCATGTTTCCTGTCGCTACCCGGGCATGAGCAGAGCTTGAGCTTTATCCACGGGCAGCATAGTCTCTGCAGGGCGACAGGGCTGTAGAGGGGGAAACAGGCGAGAGTTCAGACCCGGCTCGGCCCCCGCGAGGAGCCACGACGCATGGTTATCAAGGGGGCCGTGAGTAAAGATTGTCGAGGTGTTTCTAAGCCCGCACTCGAGACGAGGAAGGGACGCCAGGCAGCCGGGACAGAAGAAGGAGACGGGAGACCAGGTCTGGGGAGGACCGGGATCAGTTTCAGCATGTATGTGACCCATTGAGGCGAGGAGGGACCCCCAGAGACACAACACTGACGTCTGGGAGGTAACAGGTGGTGGGCTGTGCTCTTCTTCCTGGTTGACTCCAACGGTCTGACGGTTGTCGCTCTTGTTAGCGAGGACACAACAGGGGGGGGCTGCAGGAGGCGCTTTCTCATTGAGCTCGGGGGTCTTGAGGTCTGGGATAATGTCAGCTGGACGCAGGGGCTGTCCGCTCCTGGAGAGGCTGAGCTGGTGCAGCACGGCGCTGGTGGCGATGAGGCCGGCAACACTGGTCAGATACACCAGGCCGAGCATACAGGACACCTGGAGACAGAATCAATACGGGTTTACGACACACCTGAAACATGTCAAGCATACATGTCACCCCGGCTGCTTTGAAGCAAACTCCCACCTTGGTGAAGTGCTGGCAGATGGCTGCGAGGGCTTGGCTCCAGGCTGAGTGTTCCAGAAGCACGCAGAGGTCGGTGTAGGTGAACCAGCCGCGCTTCATTCCCTGCCGCTCTGCAATGCTGCGGATACAGAAATACTGGTTACGCTCAAAAACAACACAAAAAATGTCTATAATGTCAAAAGTGTATCGCCGGTTTAAAGAGAAGACTACCAACCTGGTTTCCACTTGACTTAGTATATCAAATAAGTCATTTGGCTCCGTGAAGAGGCTCCACTCCTATAAGATATCACACAATGGTTGAGACGGAGAACTTGACCCACACATGCACGTAAGGACACACCACATAGAAATGCCAACACACTCACGATGGCATTCAAGAAGTTCATCTCCAGGTTATTGACCGTTTTCACGTCCAGCTTCCCAGCTGCTCCCCACTCGTCGTTGAAAACCTCTTCTTCCTCTCCTTCGTCATACAGGTACTTGCTGGCAACCATCTTATTCAGAGAGATCTTTGTTAATGCATTGTCCTATTAACGTGATTCACAGCACTCCATTCTGAAATGAGCAGTGCCCATGCCAGATATTCACAGTGACACATTTGGATTGACCCATGACCCCCAACACACATACCATGGAGATCAGGAAGAGGTCAGAGGAGGAGATCTTTTGTAGGTATTCAGGGTTTCTATGTCGGAGCCTTTCAATGTAAACAAGAGCCAGCATCATGGCACACGGAGAGATGCAAGCTTCCCTGCAGCAGAAAATAGAAACGTTTTTACGAGGTTTGACATTCACTGCCTGTAGCAGCAAGGCACCATCTATGCATCGAAGGACAAACCTGGAAACATGTGCAGCATATTTCTTCTGGAGCTTTCTGATTGGGCTTGGGGCAGACTTCTGGAAGATTTCCACAGCGATATCTGGCATCACAGAGAGTATAAAGACAAAGTTAACACAACAGTGGTGGACTGTAACTAACTACATTTACTGAAGTATTGTTCTTAAGTACAAAAAGAAATGGTTTTTTTAATGTTTTTATTTTATGTTAGTTTATATTCCTCTATGTTTTTACACATTTAGTAACTAGTTACAAAATATAAAGTATAAACGTTAAGCTAACTAGTTGTAGATAAACCCCACTTTCTTTTAGTGGAACATTGAAGTGACGAACACATTAATGCACCGAGTCATTCAAGATATATAGTACTTAAGTTGGCCATTCAGCATTGTGAGTACTTTTAGTATACTTTGATGCTAATACTTTCACTGTAGCTGAGTATTTGTTCACTGTAGTATTGCTACTTTTAAAGTGAATCATTTTGGGTACTTCTTCCACCTCTGGTACTATCACAATCTATTTGAGTTTTTAATGTATTGTGTACATGTTGCAACAACTTCACAGATGTCCAAACCCTTGCACCGGAAGTATTTATAATGGAGGTGTGCCAGAGAGGAGCTCAGTCAGTTATGTACCAACATTGTTAAAAAAGCTCATATGTAACTCACCTGTAACAGGGCAAGAGAGGGCATCTAAAGAGATGTCTTTGTCCAGACCATAGTACAGGCGCTTCCTCACTCTGTCTGTCAGCCTCTGGTGTCCAGGAAGAAACTGCAACACAACAGCATGGACATTACAAAAAGCAATGATTAACGTTAAACAGGTAGAATAGAAGTCAAGTTAATTAAAACACTCATTAACGGAGTAAATAACATCCTACTTTTACATTTTGTTAGCTGTAATTGGCCCTTCGTAGTGTTTATTTGACAGTAAGTCTACAGATTTGTGTCCGTCACAGTCAACTAGTATATATTTTACTTTTTATAGTTATGTTATATTGTCTATTTAGAGACGTTTATATTTGATGTTTGTTTACTTTCTAATCTTTTTATTTCTCAAATTATATTTTAACCTCCTGCTGCTGCTGTTACGAAAACGTTTAGCAATTTGGGATCAATAAAGTACATCTTATCTTATTTATCTTTACCCAGTTCTCGTTATACCCACATGTTTACAGGAAGTGTGGCCCATACGCCATATTGTTTAACATTAGCTATATGCTAAGCTAACGCTAGGCCTGTAGATTGTCAACAGGCGCAAAATGACAGTAGCTAACAAAGTGCTGTCGTTTAGAGCTTGGTTTTTTTATGAATGTTTTTAAACGACACATTGTTCAGGTGGAATAAGAAATAATGTAATCAAACTAAATCACAGCTATGTTACCTAATGTCCCCGGTCAGTGTATTATGAGGAACACAATGTTACCAGCTGACAGAAACTAATGCGCCTAGCTTTAGCTTCCGTACTTTGTTGACCGAGCTACTCGACAACATACCGTAAACTCCTGGAAGTCCGAGAACTGAAATGTCTTCTCGTTGAATAAAGCGTCGAAATCCATATTTACTATAGATTATACATTAGTCCACTGAATGTTGAAGAGACGATTGTTTTGGCCTCCGTCCGTCTTGACAAGGACAGCCCGAATAGCAACACGCCCCGACCCGGGACACAGAGGCAGCGTGGAGCAATGCCGCCATCTTGTGGAGGTACTCTGGTACTGCAGTGTAAAAACAGCCACACACAGGCAGTAAATACACATTGACAGGGAGATATCTGAAGACTATCTGTCAAATACACACTAGAAAGGGCCAATTACAGCAATCAACATTTAAAAGTAGGATATTATTCACATTAAGTGTGCATGGAATAGCATATTCAATATAAATGTAAAAGGTATGAGGGTTATTCCTAAAATAACTGGTACATTTCACAGACATGGAAAACAACTTTTATTTTTTACAAGTCAAATGAGCAATACCTTATGTCACAAAGATATACAACATTGCAAATTCTTATTTAGAAATAGTTTATATGCCTGCATGTATACATGAAGTGAAAATAATGGTTGGTATTACAACCGCATTATCTATTAAGTTTGATCTTTTTCACAGCAGATCATTTGACTTTATGCAGAAGAAGCAGCTATGACGGATCTCTGAGGTTTAATATCCATGTGCCGGCTCTTATTGTCTGCACCACTTTATATGTAAATGAGCCAGTCTAAAGTCAGTTCTTTAAAAAAAGAAATTACAGGTTCTTTAATGTTCAATAACCCTTAAGACGAGCAACACACCTCACTTTAGCTTAGTGATCAAGAGTATAAAGACGCTTGCACATAAAAAAGTATCACTTACATTTTAAATAACAGCAGAGCTCTGATATCGAAAACCTAAAACAAAGTAATATAATAAATAAAACAAAGCTGAATAGATTCCCAATTGACAGCTCATTTACATATCCATTGTCATTCACCCGTATTTCTTGCACCCCTCCCTTTATATCTTTAAATAGTGTATATCAGGACTTAGATTAGTCAGCATAAACCGACAAAAGTCATGTCTAACATATAAAAATAAAGACAATGTTAAAAGATGGCAGCAGGAGGACTTTTAAATGTAATAATATCTTTAAAAAAAACATGTTAAACATTGGGAGTTACCCTGATGAATGCATGGGTCTTCTTAATGCACTACTTTTCATTACGTTTTGAAATAATAATTCAGGACGGATTACTTTTATAATAATTGTACCGTTTCGGACACCACCAGATTGTGTGCGCCGCCTCAGTTTGGTTAAGGCACCTTCTCTACTCTCAAGTACACATTCAGTTTGACTCACAAAAGTAACAAAAGCTCAAAAGCACACTCAGTGGCCGTGGTGGTCTACAGAGGTGGACTGCGGCTGCATTTTCTCAGACTTGAGATCTTTGGCTTCTGTGTCTGAGGAGGAGTCGCAGTCCTGGGCCTGCTGCTGGTTCATCCACATGTCAGCGTACAGGCCTCCCTTAGCCAGCAGCTCCTCGTGCCTGGGAGGGAGAGAAGGTGTGTCACTTCAAAGTTCAAAGAGATCATGGTGGGTGAAAGTGATTTCACACTCACCGTCCTCGCTCGGCGACCCGGCCGTCCCTGATAACCAGAATCTGGTCTGCTGCGATTATAGTGGACAACCTTTAACAAAGAAGAAGGGATTAAACTCAACCTTTTGAAACAAATTAAAAACACGGTAACACTTTATTTTGATAGTCCATAGTTAACACTCTATAAGTCATCAGTTGACATTCAACAACACTGTTTCAACAGACAAGTAACATGCATTCAACTAACTGCCAGTAGAATATACATTAACCATTAGTTGATGATCAACAGATAAGCAACTCAAGTTTAGTTGACTATTACATTAACCATTAGTTGATGATCAACAGATAAGCAACTCAAGTTTAGTTGACTATTACATTAACCATTAATTGATGATCAACAGATAAGCAACTAAAGTTTAGTTGACTATTACATTAAGCAGTAGTTAATGATCAACAGATAAGCAACAGCAATTGCTGAAGTATTCCTGGTGGACAAAAGTGTCCTAGACCAGTTTAAGGGTAAAACCACACTTTTAAAATTAGCCCAACTCTGTCAGAAGAAAATAGTCGGTGAACTGGCAGAAAAGATTGCTGAAATGAAAAGCAACAAACAGCTCATCCCCTTGTCTGTTGCATATCATTAGTGGATGAATGTATGTGTTCTGTTGATAGGTTATAGACTTTCTACTGTTCTCAACTGTTTTTCACTTTAATTGGATAGTCCTAACACATGCCTACAAACGCTTAGTGGAGAACGTACCAAAAGTATACTAATAGTCAACTCTAGATGAGTTGACGATCAACAGATAGTCAACTAAACTCTAAAGTTGCTTATCTGTTGATCATCAACTAATGGTTAATGTAATAGTCAACTGAACTTTAATTGCTTATCTGTTGATCATCAACTAATGCTTAATGTAATAGTCAACTGAACTTTAATTGCTTATCTGTTGATCATCAACTAATGCTTAGTTACTTGTCGGTTTGAACGGTGCTGTTGAATGTCAACTGACACATGTCAACTGATGCACTGTTGACATGCTACTAAATGTCAACTGATGACTTATAGAGTGTTAACTATGGACTATCAAAATAAAGTGTTACCAAAAACACTTCTACAGCTCGTGCATCTCTTACCTGTGCGCTACGACAACTGTTGTTCTGTTGGTACAGACTTTATTCAGCGAGGCCTGGATGTTGCGTTCTGTCTGCGTGTCCAGAGCCGATGTGGCCTGCAGAGAGACATTCATCGACATGACGTGGACTGTAGGAATACTTCCCAACGCTTCAATCTTTATTTGAAATGTTTTTTTTGTAACCTCACCTCGTCCAGCAGTATGATCTGTGGTGCTTTGAGGATAGTTCTGGCGATGGCTACCCTTTGCTTCTCTCCTCCACTCAGCTTCAGACCTCTTTCACCGACCTGTGTTTCATAACCTGTCAGCGAAAAAAAAAATCACAATCAGAGGGGACATTGTTTACGGCAAAATCGTACAGTTACTCGATACATACCTTCAGGGAACGTCATGATTTTGTCGTGTATATCAGCCGCGGCCGCCGCCTCCTCCACCTCCTGGTCGCCGGCGGCGATGCGGCCGTAGCGGATGTTGTTCCGGATGGTGTCGTTGAACAGCACGGTGTCCTGGGGAACCACGCCGATGTGAGACCGCAGAGAGGCCTGCTTCACCTGAGGACAAAACAATGGGACGTATTCATTACTAGTCCAGCGAGAGCCCGTAAACCCACTCAGTCACACACGGCTTTATTAAAGACATCGTAAAATGGGCTTTCATTGCTCTGTGTAATCTCAGGAGGGGGCTAAATCACGCTCATAGCAGTTAGATGCCTTTATTAGCACATGAGCGGTACAGTGTCATTTAAACCGGCTACTTAGCGCCGGTGATGCTATTTAAGCTGTGTCTGATTATTATGTTAATATAACAGCTTGGACTCCAGAAGTATATGCTTTGATCACCCTGTGTCTAATTGCACTTGTAATTGTGTTTCCACGTTCATTTACTTTTGATATGTCCTGCCCGTCGATGCTAATGCAGCCTCCCTGAACGTCGTAGAAGCGGAAGATGAGTCTCATGATAGTGCTCTTCCCCGAGCCGGACGGTCCCACCTGGGGAGGGTTCAGAGGAAAAAGACTCAGCTGAACACTTTACTGTACGAGTGAGTGGATAATTTAGAAATGAAGTGGTTCGTTACCAGGGCAACCGTCTGTCCTGGAAGCACGGTGAAGGACACGTCCCTGAGGATCTCCTTGCTGTGCAGAAAGAGGGTTGGAACATTCAAACCAAGTCATCGATACACTGCGTTACATCATGTTGTCATATCGAGTGGAAACCAACCCGTTCACGTAGCTGAAGTAAACGTTCTCAAACTCCACTTTTCCCTTTTTGTATTGAAGACTTCCTGCATTCATTACATCCTTCACCTGCATGACAGAGCAAATACATTTGTCACATGTCAAACTAAAAAGGTGCATAATTAAAACAGAAAAACACAAAACAGGCTGAAATGTACCTCTTCATCCTCTTCGAAAAGGTCAAACATGCTCTCCATGTCAATGAAAGAGTTCTGGATCATTCTGAAGAAGAAGAAGAAGAAAATGGAGTTTACAACAACCTTCAAAATGGATGGGTTTTCAGCACGGTGCGTTCAAAGACCTTTCTTCTCACCTGTAGTAAGTACCAAACCAGTTGAGCGGGGTGTACAGCTGGATGATGTAGGTACCAAAGAGAACAAAGTCTCCAACCTACAATAAAATGATTTTTATTCTTCCCATCTAACACAAAGAAGTGATTCAAGAATAGATATCATTGTTTCCCTGGATGTGATCGGTACCTGAAACTTCCCCTCCGTCACAAAGTAGGCGCAGAGCAGGGAGCCGGCCAGCAGGCCCGACCCGATGATGAGGTTCTGGGTTTGGTTGAGGAAGGCCAGCGACGCCTGGGTCTTCCACTCCGACACCTGAAGACAGGAGGAGGAAGACTTTCAGAACCAGGACTGCATGGACTGGGTATTTAATGGATGCCAATATGCTGCACATTAGCTGGTAGACAACTAGATCAGTGTTTCTCAAACTTTTTCATACCATGGACCACTTAACCAATACTACGCTGCTTTTAATTGAACTATTCATATCTTATACTGTAACTTTTATCCATGTATTTTTTCTTTTAATGTTTATTTTATTAGCGTTTATTTTTAATGACTGATTTTAAATGCCATTTTCTTAATGTCTTTCATTTTTTGTAAAGCACTTTGAATTGCCTTGTGTTGAAAAGTGCTATATAAATAAACTTGCCTTGCCTTACACAAATATCCCAAATCACATCGTTTTTCTAGAACGGATTACAAATCGCCTGAAAGTGGTACAAGCAAGTGGCAACATGTGTGATCAAGGTGTTGCGCTGGGCTATATCATGCAATCAAAAATGAAACTTAAGCTCGATCCATTGCGGAGATATTCCCGTGAGAGTGCGGAAAACTTAAATGTATTTATTTAATTCAAATGTGAAATTGTACCAATATACTAACGGGCCACTAGGGGGCGCTCACGGACCACACTTTGAGAAGCACTGAACTAGATTATTAAATGTTCTGTAATGACAATAGCATCATTCACAAGTGGTATATCCATGTTTTCCTATAGTCTTTGTTTTGAAACGTATCTTGCCGTAAAAAAAATAATTATATTTCAGAGTTTGGCCGTTTTGAACACACAGCAGTGAGAATATCAAATGGATTATCATCCCATTGTAAAATACTGGATTTAAATCAACTTGCAAATGGATTTTATTGAATGAATCCTCTCTTTTATAATCAGGGATTTTGGCCAGTACCAGACTGAGATCATTCTTTATTAGCCCAACAACTGGAAATATTGCAATTCAGATGCTGAGAAACCGGACCTGTGCATTCCCAATAGGATTCCTGAAAGCAGGCTAAACGTTTAAATGGAAACTCCACTTGCCTGATATTGCAAAATGGCGTCCTCAAAGCGGCTAACCTCATAGTTCTCTGCATTGTAGTATTTCACCTACGGAACAGATCAAATAAGAACAAAAAGTTGACATTTTCTAGAATCATTTGGCATGAGTCAAACTGACTATAAAACGTTTGCCGTACCGTCTCAAAGTTCAACAAGGAGTCCACAGCTTTGGTCTTAGTTTTGTTGTCCAGCAGGTTCATCTCTCGCCTGTACTTGGTCCTCCACTCAGTGATGATGATGGTCAGAGCTGGGGGAAATATAAACAGGCAATAAAAAAACCTTATGGGGGAAAATGTGTAGTTTTTAGTAAATATACAGAATTGTAGATTACTTACTGAGGTACAGGGCCATGCAGACGAACACGATGAGGCCGAACCAGGCGTTGAAATACGTGATGAAGTAGATGATAGAAATGATAATATCTGCGAAGGTTGGGAGGATGCTGAACACTATGTAGCTGTAGGGAACATCAAAGAGTCAGTAAGTCAATTATTCATTCAAATTGAAGGAAAAGGAATGGGTCTATTTCTCGCCATCGTACCTGAGCAGGCTGTTGATGGAGGACGTGCCGCGGTCGATGCTCCGCAGCACGTCGCCTGTCTTGCGGCCCAGGTGCCAGCGCAGGGAGAGGGAGTGGAGGTGACCGAAGAGACGCACCTGCACCACGCGGTTAGTGAACTGCTGCACCCGGATCCACAGGAAGGAGCGCAGGTTACTGACAAAGCCAGAGGACCCTGGGAAGAGGAGGAGAGAGCGGCGTCACACCCCCCATCATTACCCTCTCACGTTGGAGTGTGATTAGAGACAGTGGCCGTTTCTCAATCGCGAGGATTTTGGCTTCCAAGCCGATATTTCAAGGATGCTGCGTCATCGAGTGCCGCCGAAGGACTGTTCCAATGTCCAGCATACTTGGAATTCCACCGAGGCCGCGTCCTTGGTTTGGGGGAAATTTCGAGGCTGCACATGGGTAGACTTCGCGCCCTTAAAATCCCCACAATGCTTTGCGCACGGACCAATTTCAAAACCCCTTGCGGAGAATGGCTGAACCGACGCAGCACACATTTAAATGTAAGTATGTAGTGGCGTAGAACATGTGTTGGTAAATATGTGACTTTGTTACATTTGTTATCACCACAAATGTGTTCCGTGAAAGTAAAGCAAGTTCATAATTAGATAGACATCGTGAGGTATTTATTTTCGGTACAGTTTATGTTGAAACCGTTAGAGAGAGTGGCACACCTGTTAGCCTGTTCCATTCTTCTTCGTTTTCCGAAGCCGTGGCTTGGAAGCTTACTTGCTTCGTTTCTGAAGGAAGTGACTTGGAAGTACGCGACTACCAAGCCAGCATCCTCGCGATTGAGAAACACCCAGAGAATCAATGCACAGTGGTCTGAGTGGCTCCTACCTGCACCGCCGCCCTGCAACAGCTTCAGCAGGACATAAATACACACTGTGGTGGCCAGAGTCCTCCAGCTGCTGCCATCAGTCAGCTCGTTCACTGAGAAGGACACCAGAGAAAAGCAAAAGTCAGGTATTTGGCTTGAAGATAAGACAAGACGATAAAGGAGGAACTTGGAAGACACCAAGCTATCATTGGTACGTTTGATGTGGCTCTTGAGGCGTGACATCAAACTGAATTTAAAGGAACAACACCATTAGCTTGTTGTGTTAAAGCTACGGAACATTTCACTTGAAAAGCAGCTCTGACATAAACACCAATGACTCACCAATGTTCTTGTAGTAAATGGGAACAAAGACGTTAATCGCTCGCTCGAATCCCAGCAGCGTGAGACAGAAGAGGACCAGCATCTGGAGGAAGACGTTTCCTCGGGGCCACATGTAGGGCACCAGCAAGCGGGCCTTCTTGGTGAAGCCCTGCCAGGTGGACTGGTTCGGTTCTCCGCCCAGCAGGCTCTGAGATACACAAACATATTAAATACTCTACCGGACATGATTAGAAATTAACATTGGTGCAAGAAGTATTCATATATTTTACTTAAGTATAAGTAGTAATACCACAGTCTACATACTCCACTTTAGGTTAAGTACAGAAGTTACTATTCGAATGTACTCAATATGCAGAATCCAGTCATAAAGTTAAGTAAAAAATATGTTTGTATGCATTAAAGTGTAGCATCCTATGTTGAAAATGTTTCTATTATTTATGTTTTGGACCAAACTGTTATTCTGTAACAGTAAAAAGTACAGTATTCCCCTCTGAAATTGGTGTAAAGTATTTTAAAATGGGAATACTCAATTCAATTACGAGTACTTTACAGTTTTACTAGTTGAATTCCACCAAGAGCAAATTAGCATATGAAATACTCTACACAGGAATTGCTCAATATAAAAGTGATTTAAGTCTGTGCTACCTGTGCGCTGGTCTCTACGTCCCGCTCATCCTCGTTTATCAGTAGCATGTACGGTTTCCGTGGCAACCCCGGAGCTTTGAGACCAATGAAGAAGAGCAGCCCGGTGCCGCTGTAGCGCAGCAGCCACAGGGCAAACTGCACCTGGGGGTCAAATAAAACACAACAGATTGAATCAGCATGTGATATTGAACAGATGTTAATACAGCTTTTTATAATACAAATACTCTTTTATAAAAACACATAGACCAAGCCTCTGAGTCATTTACATCAATGTCTTTTCATAAAAGTTACTGTAATAACATTTATTCTAGGTTCATTTTAAAAAGGGGGTTTAAGGCTTAACATTCAATTGAGTAAAGTATACACAGTTTATGGAGGTATGAGTACATTTTTGCTAAACAATATTTAAAACTTAAGACAGTAAAAAATACATATGTGTCAATGCTTTCACTTAGATAACCAGGAAGTCGCTGACTCAGAGTGGGAGGTGCAATATGATTGGTTAACAGTGTAGTTTTCAGGATCTGAAAGTCAGATTGGACAATGACTCAGCAAAAACGTGGCTCTAGTCCTGCTCACTCACATTAATGTTGTGCACGTTTTGCAAGTCACCCTAAACCAATACCGGCTAAGCTAGCAGAGCAGCAGGAGTGTCTGACACACCTTCATTTATTCTCGAATAATTAACTGAACTTTGTCCCTATGGGCTGTTAAAGTACACAACATCAGGCGTATCAAATATGGAGTGATAAGGGGATTTATTGCATTATTGGATTAGGATGAAAGAAATTAACAAATAACTGAATAGATAGCAATGTAGATAAACTCCAAAAACATGTGACACGCTGGTACAAAGGAGAGCAGAGAAGTAAAGCATAGGATCCGTATGTAGTTCATAATATATAGATTATATTCAGTCTGAACATAGTGTACAATTAGTGACTCAAATCTCCTTTTCTCCAACATGTGGTGAAGCTGATGTGGCATTTGGTGTCTCCTCACCTGTTGCTGATTGTTCTCCATCCCCCACCACCAGTGAGGGCTGTACCAGGACACGAAGGCCAGGTTCTCCGCAGCGAAAGCCACGGCCCAGAACAGCAGCAGGGCCGCACTGTGGCCCCTGGTCCGGTCCATCAGCAGGGCCCGACGCCTCTCCACCCTCAGCAGGGCTATAGACCAGGCCCAGCCCAGCGCAGAGAAGCAGCCGTACAGCACCACGTAACCCGGGAGCTCCCCGCCACTGGCCGCCCGCCACACCATCAACCCCAGGAACTGGAGCAGCAGGAGGCCGGAGACAAACTGCTGGAACCCGTAGAGACGGGAACGCGGGATGAATTTAGGTTCCATGGATGTGCCATACTTCTGGTAGAATATGCAGTGGATGGTGCCGAGGAAGAAGGCGATGGTGAGCAGGATGGTGGGGACCAGAGTGAAGTAGAAGCAGGGGGAGATGCCTTCATCCACCCAGGTTTGGGAGATGGAGGAATTGGCTTCGCAGTAGCTGTGCATGAACACCATGGCTGCAGCTGTGGAGGAACAGACATTATTTTCCTTAGATATATCTGTTTGCATCTCAAGCAGTATTTATTCCACTGTACAGTATTTCATTTTACATTCTGTTCTTCTTTATCTTGTTCTATTTGACATGTATATAGACTCCTGCATTCACTGGTATTGTATTTGACATGAATATAGTTCACTTCTCCTGCATTACTTGCAAATTGGTCATGTTTTATTGTATTATGTCTAAAATATATTCATGGTGAATGTTGGAGGAGCCTGGGACTTAAGATTTTCATTGCAGCTACTTTGCATATGACAATAAAGCCTTTGAATCTTGAATGAAGAAAGGAAAAACTAACAAAGAAAAAGGCACCGCGATAAGCATGTCTTTCAGAGGCTTTACACATACAGTTATTTAGCTGTATATTTACCTTAATGACCAGGAGCTTGCGGTCCACTTCACAGTCGATGCTAACACTCCAGTGTCAGTAACAGAGGTTACTGAATAAGTCCACTCAAAGAGGTTAGCTGCTAGCTGTTAGCTTTGTCGGCTACACAGTTTCAACACAAAATACCGATTATAACGAGAAAGACTGGGAAGAGTATAAGAAATACCTAGAAATAATTCTGTCATCGCTTACATCTACAGGCTGTACTCATGTTGTGAGCGCTGTTGTCCTTGTTGCGTGCTTGTTAAACAACACCCATCCATGACTCGGCAATCGGTGCTTTACGAAACTGGGGTTTGACTGCATGGTCTGCGGCTGAGCGGCACTCAGCGCCCCCTGGTGGTCAAAACCAGACATGACTCATGGAGGCAGGAAGGGAGAAACATGGACACAGTTTGAAAAAAAGGAAGAAATTAACATTGGTGCAAGAAGTATTCATATATTTTACTTAAGTATAAGCAGTAATACCACAGTATACATACTCCATTTTAGGTTAAGTTCAGAAGTTACTATCCGAATGTACTCAAAGGATAAAGTACTCAATATGCCCCGAGTAGACCCTCCTACACACACCACAACACAGACTATAACACCCCTTGCTGCTAAATACAAACCAACTTTGTGCTATATGTGCAATATATATATATGCCATTAATAACTGTGTAATTTATACCTGGCCGCTAAATCAATATATATATGCCGTTAATAACTGTATAATTTATACCTGGCTGCTAAACCCTTGTTACTGTTACATGGTATCTTGTATTTTGTAAATTGTGTAACTTGCTGCTGTTAAATACCGTCAAACTATGTGCAATATATACTTTATATACATATGCCATCTTTAATAACTGTAATATATGCCGGGCTGCTAAATCCTAAAAACTGCTACAGGATTTGATTTGTAGATTTGATTTGTTTTTGATCTGTATTTTTGAAAATTATGTAACTTTTTTTGTTTTTATCTTTTTTTTAGCACATTTTTTATTATATTATAACTTAGTCCTTTTTTTTTTAACACATGTAAGATATGCAACACTAAGCTGTCTGTGGCTCTTTCCTGCTGTAACGCTGCAAATTTCCCCTCTGTGGGACTAATAAAGGTATTCTGATTCTGATTCTGATTCTGAATTGGTCCGTTCCCATCATACATTTTTTCATAAACGTACATGATTTTAAAACATGTTTTTGCATTAAAGTGTAGCATCCTATGTTGAAAAACAAATCTAAAATGTTCCTATTTCATATGTTTTGGACCAAACTGTTATTCTGTAACTTGTGTAGTGAAGTAAAAAGTACAGTATTTCCCTCTAAAGTATCTTCAAATGGGAATACTCAATTCATTTACGAATACTTTTAAGTTTTATTAGTTGAAAATCACCACTAGACATTAAATGCAAATCAAAGAGCAAATATAAACCTCAAACTAAACCCAAACTTTGTAGTGGTGATCTTATAAGCACATATTTTGTCAATTCGTTCAATTTTTCACTTATTTTCAGTTAAAATGTACATACAAGTATCACTCTTATTCCATACAAAGGATGATGTGTATCTTTTGCAATGGATTGTATAAAATGGTAAATGCAATCTAGAAAAATAAGAACGTGCAATGCTCCAAGGTGGTCACTAGATGGAAATAAATACTAAGGTATAACCAGAGGAGGCAATGAATGAGAGATAGTTAAGAAAAGCTCCTTGAGGTTGTAAAAAAAAAATACTTGAGATGGAACATAATGTTATATTATATATAGCATGATATAAAACTAACAGTGTGTCACTTGTACTGCTATATTCAGTGAATGAGTGATTAATCATTATAGCAACATAGCCAAAGTCTGCCTCTTTCACTGAAAATAGTCATTTTAAAGTCACACGAACATAAAAGGGTGTAAGTTTCCCATCAAACTGTAAATTCAGGATTTAGCACAAAGAAAGGAAGTGACTCAAAAGCCATCTGTCGCGTCTGTGCTTCCTGTGAGGATGAATAAAAGACCCCAGAGTGTATGTATGTGCGTATGTACCTGCTTGTAAAGGGAAATAATGGGAAGCGTATCCTGATGGAGTGAATCAGAAAAGAGCTTACTTCCACTCACACTTGCACACACACACACAGGACATAGGCTGAGATGGAAAAGGGGTAAATCTTATCATTTAGAGCCTTCACAATGGGCATAAAGGCTTGCTAATCTGCTTCATCTCCCCGGCTCTTTTGTTGGAGTGGAAATGGACCTTCTGTCCATCGGCTGCATGTCACCCCGCTCCTTTGTCTCCCAGTGGATGTGATGGTCTGCCCATCATCTCTCTCCTCTTCTGTGGGCGTCTCCACCTCGACATACAGACTCAGCTGCTATAAGTCCTTTAGGTGTCTTTTCCCCTCAATTCAATTCCACCTTTTCTCTCATTCTCATTCATGCTTCTTTGTCCGCGTGAGGCTGCCTGACACATATGGATGGTAACAGGCGGGGATAAGACGGATGTGTATGCCAATCTAATCCCTTGATTTAGTACGAAAAGAATAGTGGTGGTGTTCGGAAAGCTACGTCCAATCTCATTAGTGCTAAGGGCGATCAATAAAGCTTTCGGTTGTGCTGAATGTAGTATTCACTGAAGGATTGAGCGCTGTGAATACAGTTCTTACCGGCGGCTCACGAGCAGATGACCTTTGACTCCTTTAATACTCGTGAATCTATTGTGTGGCTGTTGGATGAGCTCAGGCCCTGAGTCACCATCATCTTTCATTTACCATCCGAATAGAAGCTAATAAGCCATCGTTTTGTTATTCATGAATCATGTGCCAGAAAAGCAAGATTTTATTCTATTTCTCAGATATTTCACATCCTATTCAGGCATGTCTCCAAAGTCTTTACTCATGCCACAGCTTCACTCCTACCACTAACTGTACGTCTGTTTTTCAAGCTTATCTGCCAGATCCAAAGTCACAAACAGACTCTCCTGGAAAAGTATATGCGCCAAGTCCTTGGTTAAGACATCTGGTCTACACTTGGCTGTCTGCAGGGGAATTCTCCATTCACAAAGTTTTCAACCGGTTTCATCATCCTGGTAGTGAATGGACCACCTACAGTTTTTGTGCTGAGCAAAGGCAGTCTAACAGATTCGTCCTGTGAGGGGATAATAAAGAATGAGATGTTCTTACTTTTTGAGTAACCCAAGGCTTTTAACGTCTCAGGGGTCGATGACCACCAGCGCTAGAGAGGGCTTTCCCCTCAGAGAGCCTCTCCACTCGGCTTGACATTGTGTCTCTGAGTCTGAGCTTGAACTGTGAGACCCCGGGCGCCCACTGAGAGGAGTTCAGCAGTCCTTCTCCTGCTGCGAAGAGAGCAGCGGCGGGGAGAGGGTCTCCTGTCAAACTGCTCTCGATAAACACAAAGGGACTACCCACAGCAGTCCTCTTCGTAGACAGGAGATAGTCTGAGGGGAAAAGAGGGGGTTTGGAGTGAGAAGTGGTAGAGTGTGTGTGTGTGTGTGTGTGTGTGTGTGTGTGTGTGTGTGTGT
>CALSBZ010046710.1:84243-95896 GCA_943591055.1 Gobionotothen gibberifrons
TGTGTGTGTGTGTGTGTGTGTGTGTGTGTGTGTGTGTGTGTGTGTGTTTGCGCTCGCTGCTCTTGGCAGGCATGCATAGTGGGAGTAACTGCTTGGCAAGGCACACGTCTGGATCTGGAGGTCTTTAGATGGCCAATGGCGTTATTAATACGGTTTCCGGGGCAACTGAAGTTGGCAGCGGATTGGGCGACGGAGGTGCGGTAGATGGGAGGGGAAAAGTGCTTACCGCAGCCTTAATAAATGTTATCCGTCCATTAACTAATTACAACTATTAGACGCTTGGAGCGTAACGGTGTGGAGATGGCAGAGCACGGTGTCCCACCCCCCCCCCCCCCCCCCAAGTTGATTTAAAAGCCTGTGGTGAGAGCCTGCCAAAAACCCCTCCTTTTTCTCCACCAAGAGAAAAGTGCAGCTTCTAGATGGTGGGCGACAAATGGAGGTGCTTTCTGCTGAGCTGCGGGGCGAGGAGGTGATGGATTTCTGCTGGTGTGACAGATCCCGAGAGCACGGGCCGTTAAGCCACAGAGTGAGGACCTCAATTCCATTCAATCTGAGGAGTTCAAATGGGCTCGTGTCAAATCTCGCCACCTCTGTACCGAGTGATGAGAGAGAAATAGGGGCCAATGTGTCTATGTCAGTAAGAATTATTAGAAATGTCCCAATAAAACATAGATATATGTTAAACATGAATAAGAAGTGCATTCACTATGGTTCTCATAACGCCTGGGATCCCTCTGAAGGGTGCGCCTATACAGATACACTTATTACTTCCAGCTGGTCCAGTGGCATTGTGGGATTTGTAGGAGTATAAATCAAGAGCAAAATGGTGATGGCAGACAGCTGTGTCTATTTACAACCCTAAAAACAACAAGCATATATTCCCACTGAAAACACAACAAGGCTGGGCTCAGCATGGGTTTCATCTGGGCGGCTCAGAGACATATGGAGGAACAATGGGGGTGGGTGGTATGTAGCATAAATGGGAGTGGGAACAACGTGCTTTATTACGCCAGAGAATCAAGATGAAACACTAAACACTGAAGACGGCTGCATCCATCACTGACTGACGCCTTTATCAGGAACAGACAAGACGTTCAATCAAAGAGCTGGTTATCTCCATTTGGGAAGCAGCACTTAAAGTATGATGGATTTGCATTCCTTTGTTTTTAAATGTGAACATGCTCTGTTGAAAAAGCACAATGGAGAGATTGTTTTCCGAACAACCCCCCTCACTATTGGTACAACTCATATCACAGCTTTCTCGTGTTGTTATTACAGAGATACCAAGAGCTTTATTTTTCCGGGGCTTGCCAGATCATTTCCACAGCCAGCTCGTTGAATGCCTCTCAGCCTAACAGTTTCCTCGTCTCTCTCTCAGCGCTGCAGAGCTCCAGGGTCTCTGGGGTCTTGTTTCAGCCCCGTGGGTTGGCAGCTCCGGCTGGCTCTCGCAGCAGGAGCATCTCGACCCCTTCTCTTTGCAGCCCACACATGTCTGTGTGTGTCCGGGCTGGGGTCAGTCCACGAGGACCGCTGGGGTTACGAGCAGCCAGACGGCACTCAATGGGCCGAGACAAGCTGTTCAGATAAATAACTTACTCAGACTTTAGTCCTCTCATCAGGAGCAGCACAGTGTGAAATGTCAACAGCAAACTCCTTAATGGAACAGAGAAAAAACCCAAGCTACATCCATCCAGGCAGAGAGGGAGGTGTTTCTTTAGCAAATGTTCACATGGCAGTTTAGTCATCATCACCCTCTGTAAGCTAAATGAGGGTGGGGGTCGTCCAGTGGATGTTCTGTCAATCACACTGACATCACACGTACGTACGCCCTGCTCTGCCAAAAACACGCAGCTAATGCTCCTCCCTCAGCAGAGGGTCCGGTGTCGGTCCCGGCTGTCCAGCCTCACGGTCAGGACTGGCTCCACCCCTGGGGCGGCCATACTGGAGGACCAGTTAGAGTACTGGAAGCACTGCGAGGAGCTGTGATAGGCCACCGACAGCTGGCTCTTCTTGGTGGCCAGGTGTTGCCGGCAGCAACAGAGGGCCCTGACCAAGATGGCCACCGCCAGGAGAAGGAGGGCGACCCCCGCGGCCATAATGTAATACCAGTGGATGGGTAAGGGAGGCACAGGAACGCCTCCCCCTGGTGGAGAGATACAGAGTGATTGGCCAGCGGGAAAAGAGAGGAGTGGCACTTTTCTACATTTAATTCTTTATTTTCTATCCCTGTTGTTCTTCATCATATGAACAGCAGGCGTGCACCTCGTATGAGCATGCACAAGCATGCCAGTTGCAAAAATGAAAACAAATCTCCAAGGCCAAAAGTAAAAGTAAAAATGCATCCATGTCTCTCATGTAGCCGGGGTTGCAGTTGGAGTTTTCACACCAAGACCATCGAGGGATTTGGGTTGAAATCAGTCCAATGGTTGATCCAGTCAAATTCAATGCAATTAATTTTTCAAAAAAAAGCTCCAATGGAATGACTTGGTGTGAAACAGAAGCCAAAAATAATTAGTTCTATAAGCACCCACACACATTGAATTAGGAAGCTTCCTCTTCCTGTTTCACACTGGCACAGGAAGTCACTGCCCCCCCGATAAACCTCATGCAAGAATCAGTGGGATCCAATGTTCCAGAGCTCTGATATTGGACTGGGATTTGTTATTTATCTGGCTGGAGATGGCAGATTTGTTTTGAGTGCATAATTGATCCTGTTCTCTGTTCGTGGTTTCTGATTTTCTTCTTTCTCATGCATCCTCCTGCTGGCCAGTCCTCTCCCCCTCAAGACAAGCTCCGTCTCCTTGGAGACTATCTCCGCAGATCTTATACGCTGCTAACCCTGGCTTGAACCCTCTTGGTAAGTACCAACTAACCACCTTCCAAGGAGATGTTATTCGCCTGCTATGTGAAAAATGATCCCCTGAAGACATGAACAAACTTTTAAATAAAGCCCGGGTGTTCCTTCAGAACTCAGACAGAGAGTTGTAAGACCGAGAGAATGTCAAATTGAACTAGGGAAGGTGAAGCAGAGCTGAATACATCCTGATTTTTGGACCGTGTCACATAATTACAGAGGGAAATGGTGCGTGTTGCTGCTACTTCACACTGCACACACTCATTAGACAGAGCTGAGTTAGGGAGAGGAGAGAGACACCGCGCCTGCCGCTGCTCAGTCACTCTATCTGATTGCTTTCCACTGGGGACACTGGTGTGTGTGTGCGCGTGAGGTGATATTCATGTGTGTGTTTGTGCATGTTTATCAAGGGTTAGAGACTGTGTGTAGAAAAGCTGAAGAAGTGCACACACATCACATTCGCACTGAAACCGCCGGGCTCTTATCTTATTGGAAGACATTATGAGATGCCAAAACACTAACATCAATCTCATAGAGTCCCCCAGGATGCTCTAAATATTTTTCATGAGGCAGACAGTTATTTAAAACCCTTCAGGCTGTGTCAGGCAGTGAGAATATGTAGCTCTTTTCAAATATCTGACTCCATGAGGTGCGCTTGATTTAGCTTGCCTTGCACGCAGAGTTAGCTCTTGTGAGACTTTGTTTCCACTGAGACTGACAAGGTAAAACGAGTGCACAACAGCACAGTGAGATTATTCATTTGGCATTTTTTAAATTTAGATTTTTAGCGAGGGGTTTAGTATTTGATTGGTGATGTGCACATGCCGATGCCATGAACCACCCGTTTTAATAATGAATGCAGATGTATTCATCTGGAGTCACACAGCCGACTGTTATTAAAGTGTTGGATACAGCTCGGTGCCACCAAGCAGCAAAACCCCAGGCTAGTGCAAACCAACGGGCAGGAAGCAAGACCACAGAGGAAGTGACATCATATCAAAGTCAAACTCACCTGGGTTTTCAGGAGAGAACGCTGCGAAGGGTTCTGCGAGGACAAAGAGAGAGGCATGGAGACAGGAGGGAGAGAGACAACTGTTAGATAGCTTTAAATAAGATGGGGAAAAAGTCAGCCAAATGTCACCCAAATGTCACAAGACTATCAAAGTCCTCCGGAGGAAATTTGAGTTAATTCCTCAGATAAGTCACATGAGTTATGGCATTTACTCGGCTGCTTTGCCAGAACGCAATTTCAGTAGAATCTAAATCTAAGATGGGCTGAGTTTATGGGCTACGTATGTGTGTGTGTGTGTGTGTGTGTGTCATCGCAAAGTTCACGCATTTCAAGTTGTTTATCTGCCGAGGCCAGTTAAACTGGAGCGGGCAGGGTTTTTTTTTTTCTGGCTTGCTGCAAATGCACAGAGCAGAACCTTTACTTTGATTGGCTGGAGTGCAAACACAAAGAACTGATGTGTGTGTGTCTTACTGTGTGTGTGTGTGTGTGTGTGTGTGTGTGTGTGTGTGTGTGTGTGTGTGTGTGTGTGTGTGTGTCAGGGGGGCGAGTGGGAGAACATGAAAGATGGGAAACCGACTTGGGAACTTGTGCCTCTTGGCGGGAACCCAAATATACTGTGAACAACTCGACTGCGGTGGGTGATAAGCAACATCCCAGCATGCTCTGGGAGTGGCGAAGGAGGTGAGGGAAGGGAAGGAAGGAGGAAACACAGCAGCGTGGAGGCAGTGTGTGTGGGGGGGGGGGTCTTAGCTGTCATCTTTGCCTTCCAAGCTGCTGTGCTGCATCGACTGTCTGAAGACTCTCATGACACAGACAGATGATTGATAGCAGAAACACACACACAGCAGAAGTGTTCGAGTGACAGACACACACTCTCTCTCTCTCTGCTCCACACACTGCAGTCAGTCAGAAGATGACGTCAGGGTCCTGGCTGTGCACCCCGGCTCGCTCTCTGATCTGTTTAAGACCCTCTCCAAAGCCCCTGCTCGGGCCAGATTAAGGGCTGTGCTGGCGCTCGGCTCGCACCAGGCACCGGAAAGTTGTTTGGGAAACAGCCTGTCTAGTAATTCCCTTTGACGGCTCGGGAAAAGGCTCTGTTTACAAACACGACAGGAATGAGCGCGAGAGAGAGAAGAAGAGAAATCTAATGAAAGATAGATTAGCATCGCCGGGGCCCACGGGGCGTTTATGGCCTAGTTTGACTATTCTCCTTTATTTTTCTTTCTGGAGGAATAAACGCCGTCCCTCCCTCCTTTCATCTCCGTGCTCAGTGGGCTTTTCGGAGGATAGGCTGTCTCCGAAACTGGGATGGGTTTAGGGGTGGGGGGTGTTTATCTCTGCATGTGTGTCACTGATCAAGGACCTGCTGGTTAAAAGTGGAGGAGGTGTGAGGGGGAACTGACGGAGAGTGAGGCGGTGGGTCGAATAGATGTGTGTGTGTGTGTGTTTGTTTTCAAATTTTCTTTCGGAGTGAGAAGATGGATAAAAATAAAGTTTGTCACCATATGTGTGTCTGTCAGAGTGTGTGTGTGTCTGTCAGAGTGTGTGTGTATCCGTCAGAGTGTGTGTGTGTCTGTCAGAGTGTGTGTGACTTACGTGTACACTCTTTCAGGGGCGTGCTGGAGCTCATGTGGATGTTGTCTATCCAGATGTGTCCTCTGGTGCCGTGCACGAAGAAACCCTCCATCACAACCTAGCGCGGGGAGGAGGAAGACGAAGAGGCATTCAAAGTTGAGCAACAAGAGGAGGAAGAGGAAGACGGAGACAGGAGGAAGGCAACAGGGAGCAGAGGCACATCGGAAAATGGGGACAGCAGGAAGAGGAGGGTAAAAACGTAATACGGTGCCTGTGATTTCAAAGTTGCACTCAACACTTGCAATCATCCTCCCCATCTCTGCGAGCTCCTTCAGCTGACTTTTTTATGAGCGCGCTAACTGCTTGTGATGTCTTTGACAAATGCACGACGCTCCCCAAACAGCCACACAGCCAGTGGAGACAATATGGGTTGCTTTAGCTGTGTTTGAAACCTGGCCTTAGGTGACAGATTCGGATGCTTTCATATGCTCTGAGAAGACTGATCTCCCTCTAACCAAAGACTTTAAAGACATATCTGGGGAGGCATACAATAAAGGGTATGACCCAGATACCTATTATCAAGCACTCTAACATAGTCTAATGTTTTTCATACCAGATCCATTCCAGAAAACTAGAAGAAACGTTTAATTACCTGGAAGTCTTTTGGGGAGCGAGGCAGGATGGTGCGTCCCTCCCTCCACACGGGGCCCTGGTCGTCTTTCAGTGTCCACAGCACGGTCTCCTCGTTGTGGGCGTCGCGCAGCAGGACCTTCAGGTGGCCCTGGGCCTCCCCCGACAGCTGGTAGGAGAAGCTGAGGCACAGGGGCCCGCTGTCGGCCCCCAGCACCGGGCTCACGATCCAGGCCTGCTGCTGCTCCGTCTTTAGGCTGGCGTCCATGTACAGGTAGCTGTTGAGCTCTGGAGGGGAAATAACACAGAGATTAGTTGGTGCCATTTAACAGTTAATAAAGTGGTTTGACAACTGTTCCTAGATCCAGACTTTCCACGTTTTGAAAATCCGAAATGTGTGACTCTTTGAAATTCTAAGTGGATAAAGTCATCGGGTTAAGTGAAAAATAAAAGACACATTGAGAACCTCACAGCGGCGATGTGCAATCAAGCCGTTTTAGTATTTGTACCAGATTGTTGAAATGAGCAGAGCTTTGTTTTAACCTTCAGTTCGCTGCTCGCTACAGTCAAATGAAAGTAAAAATAATAAGCGTGATTTAATGGGCTTTTTCATTTCAGCTGGAGGCAATGAAACACAGGAAATTTGAAAGGATGTGAAGACTTCTCATATGCTCTGGAAGTGGATGCTGCTGGAACCGGTTTGTGGGGCACTTCTCATACACACAATTACCATCGTAAATCACTGCTGTTTGCTCATACAGGCAGACTCATATGTACATATGTTTTCACACAATTACAGATATCTCCAAGAGAAAAAAGAATAAATGTATCACCACTTGCTAACAGGAACTGGATCACCCGTGCACAATAGTCACCGCTAACAATAGGGAAGTGACAAATGTAAACACAGGGAAGAATGTGTCCAGTGAGAGCGTCACATGGAGCGCTAACAGAACTCCAGCGAAGACCCTCGGGGCCCATTTCTCTTCATTCCCTTCCAGGTAAATGACTTACACTACGGGAAAAGTCCAACAAAAAAGCACGCCGCCCCATTTGTTTACACCAGAGGATGTTTAGTTTGCAAATTGGACGCCGACATGAATTCCATTGTGAGCGATCGTGAGCCTACAGTATGTTTCAGGTTGTGTTTGTGAGAGAATGACTCAAGGAGGCGTCTAGTGAGGAATTTCTTAAGTGGGCCTTGTGGGAAAATGTCCAGTAACAACAATCTGGGGATGAAATCACCTGCTTTATCATGAACCGCTTCAACTGCCTTTCTGTCGTACAAGCAAGGAAAAAAAGTCAAATCAGGGAGAGCTAAGGTAGTTGTTTTCTTTACAACATCGTCAGATTTTTTCTTACGTTATTGAACGACTGGGTCGATAACCTTTCGCTGTGTGCGACTGTGAGTGTGTGTCCAGGAGATCCGAAAAGCAGTATCCGGAGGGACAGATTTTGACAGCTCTCCTCTGTCCGCCATATGCACAGACTCGCCTGTGTGTGACACTTCAGACAGTGTGTGTGACAGTATGTCCCTCGGCCCTGGAACGAGTGGTGTGTGTGTGTGCTCTCCTCTGCTCCACATGCTTACTGTTTCCCCGTGTATACACTCCACCTATGGATGATGTGCGAAGGTGTTTCATCACACATTTTAATGCGAGCACCAAAGCCTCTCACATTTGAAGTCTCGCAGCGCACCCCCCATTGTTGTGCCTCTTGTTCGCCAGACAGCTCATAATCGAGCCTGCCTCTCCATACACAGCACAACAGAGCATTATTAATCCATTTCACAGCGGTGTCCTGCGGCGAGAGGCAAACAAGGGTTCAATCTATGAAGCCTATTTAGCATGTTTTTCCTAGTGGGGGTGTATTAAGACAAATAGCACGGGGCTAATTCCTCCTCTCTGCCTCATAACTGGTGTTGTGGCTTGGGTCGGGAGGTGAGGGGATCATGGTGTCTGGGTCTCCTGGAGTAAAGGAACTCTACGGAGGATTAAACAGTGATTTGATAGCAGTGAAGTAATGATCCTGCGTCGGTTGACCTTTGACATCAGCGGGAGAATCAAAGGTTGGCGTGGCGTGTCAAAAAACTTGGAAATGATACTCCACACATGAAAGCCACTAATCTGAGCAACCTTTCCCGATCCCAGCCGTGATGAAAGACGCCGCTTTGAAGCCCGCTGTCGAAGATGGCTTTGACCTGAATCGCTCACGCTTCAGGAGCGTCTGAACACGACACAGGTGACATCGGCAATTTGACACAAAAAAAAAAAGCAGGCCGTGTTGAACCTCTTGTTTGATTCCCTCCAGCTGGAGGAGAAGCTGAATCTTTCATGGAGACTTTGCTCGAGACACACGTGCATTTTAAAACAAAGTTGGATCCCGATGAAAAACTATAAATAGTGCAATAAAAAAGAACCCTCCCTAAACCCAGCAGGATACTTCTTCTTCTATAGTTTTTAATAACACGCCGAAAGCTGCACTTTTGATCCGGGGCTGTGTAAAAAAGGGAAAGTGAATAATTATTTCTTCAAGGAGTGACTAAGTAGACGGAGGATGTGCCTGGGGTGATGGAGGGGCAGCAGCGGACGGCTGGGAATAAACGCTTTGGAGTCTCCTGCTCTGAACTTAATTAGAGCTACCGGGTCTTAACCCCTTCCTGGGAGACGTCACATGCTTTGACACACCGAGGCGAGGGAGCTGGTGTGTGTGTCACATGTGAAGCTGTATGTGCTGAAAATGGCGGCGGCATCTCCTTCCCTTCCTAAATCCATTTTCATTCTCATCCGCTCGGAGAGAGATCAGCGCGGCTTGGCAGACGACGTCGCTGCTGAATTAGACCGGCTTCAATTTAAGGAATTATTTTAATCAAATTGAAAAAAATGACTCTATGAAGATGCAGACGGAGAATGGCTCCATTTAATTAGTGTCTGGACTCGGCGAAGTTGATAAAATAAACTAAATGCATTTCTGCTTGTGCAATTTTCTGCGCCCGTAATGAAATTATCCGTGCATACATAAAAGCTTTGCAGCAAAGATCCAGAAAAAGAAGTAGAGATATCCATAGTCTGCCAGAGCAGCCAACAGAACGACATGCAGCTCGCTGTCCATCACATGTTTGTGAGTCGTTAAGCAGACAGTGAATCACGCAGGATCTTCCTATGACTGATGTTGAGACTCACCACCGTGGCTGTGCAGGTTCCAGATCAGGGGGGCGTTGGGGTCGCGAGTCCACCCACACAGGCCCTGATCGAAGTCACAAATGCTGTCTGATGGAGGATAGGTGGCTACTGTGGAGGTGGGAGAGGGAGAGAGAGTCAGAGCGAGAGCCAAAGGGCACAAAGCTATGAGAAATGCTTTACATAATGTCCTTTCAAAGGCTTTCATCTTTTCTATTACTCCTCTAATAACACCATTAACGCTGCCTGGCCTCACCTGTAGTGAAGGTGGTGGCGGTGGTGGTCTCAGCGTCTGCGGGAACAGTCGGTGTGGCGGTGGCGGCCGGCGTGGTCATTTCTGCAGAAACAAACACAACACACAGCTCAGGTCAATGTAAGAAACAAACATTAGATCACAGCAACAACTAATCACAGGATGTTTGTTCAAGAGGTTATTCATGTGGAATGTCTTCTTACATGGTGGCATACGTGAGGTAGAACAGATGTGAGAGGAAGTGATAAGAAACAAAGGCAGAAAGGACCAGGAAGTAATGACTTACAGTGGATGTATACAGCTTTAATAACCAGACATAGTGGGACATCTTTTGGGAGTTAGAATCGGAAATAATAAGTAAAAGAAAATCTAAAGCACTACTATAGCAAAGGGGCAGTGCATAAAGAAGAGGCTTACATATCATATATAAGAGGCAAAAATAATAAGATTCAAATGAAGCAACTGTATGTGAAATTAAATATGAAGCTACTATACTTTTTTAACAGAAAACTGGTTATTTGGAGTAATTTCAAACCATAATTCACCACTTAAACAGCTTGTCTCATTGTGCTGTGTATTTAGGCTGAGTAAAAGCTCTTATCATAACTAAAGAGTGTGAGGTCACTGTCCGAAAACTAACTGTATCTCATTTCCTTCCATCCCACAGAGTGTCAGAGACAGGCACCCAATAACCCTCCCCTTATGTTGTGTCTGGGTGCTAGCCAGGGCGTCAGTATCAGTCTAACAAGTATGCAGACACACACGCTACACACAATGCAGTCACACACATTGCACACAGATCCAGAGTCGGGGGTTAAGGCTGATGGATAGATATGTTTAAAAAAACTCCCACTCTTGTTTTCTTTCGGGAACTTCCCTGCGTGTTACCAAGTGTCTCACTCACTATAACTCATACTGGCTCAGAAGAAGAGAAAGCAAACAAAAAGTCAAATGTATGATGTTCTCTCTGCCTTTTAACATCTATTTAAGCACGACTAAATCATCGGGACAGACAAACAACACACTACGGCAAAGGCAATTTGCACATTAAAGCGCATCACATGTGCGCCAAGCGGACATGTGCTGAGCAGGCTGCTGGAGGAATGTGAGGTGGGAGAAAGCGCCGGGTTATTGGGAGCAGATGGGTCAGCCTGGGTGTGTTGGGGGAGTTTGGGTCACATCTGAACCAAAGGGTCTGAAAGTGTCATCAATTAACAGTGTAAGCCTCAATTTCTGTCTATATCACTAATGCAGCTACAGATATATCGCTTCCTTTTCTAGCTTAACTGACACTGAAAATAATCTTATTTCTCATATTTCCCTGACTGAATCTGAAACACAAAACTGTGCAAACATCCCCAAAGAAAAAAATCACACGGATCCATCTCCAACCTTTTTCTCTGCTGGGCGGCTGTTAGTGTCAATAATAGAGCCTCCCACTGGTCCTTGCTGCATGACAGCCATTATCATTTAGAGACTATGAAAGGCACGGAGGGCAACAAACGCAGCGTGATACACAATTGATCCGCTTAGAGGAACTTCCTGTGGAAATGAGTGGCACGGCGCCCCAGCTGGAGAAATGGCAGGCATGAAAGGGCCTGACATTAACCCAGCGCTAATGTCACGTCCTTTATGCCTGTCATTAACTTTCTAATGAGACTTTTAACGCTGCCTGCCCACGGGGAAGGGAAGGGAAGGGAAGGGAAGGGAGTGGACCCTCTTGTTCTTCTTCTACCCTTATATTCAAGTCCAACCTTTGAGTCCTCCACCTAAGTCTTGGGACGGGGGTGTTCAAATAAACCTATACATTACTTTAGCGCCCAACCACACGCGCTCCCATGTGTGCGTACGACCAAGCACACATAAACACACGATCCAGTCCATTAAGATTCAGCCTGCTCCCGAGCACTGCATGCTCTCAAAGGTTAGGCCTTGTCACAGTGTAAATGTGCTGACCTTTCCAGGGTGTGACAGCAGAGTCGGGGGCAATGGGAACGGGCCGCTGCTTGTGTGTTTACGTGACACGGAGAGAGAACGCGTGTGCGAACGTATGTGACCTGCCCACCTTGCCCCGAGCCATAACCTTGACGGTGTGTGTGTGTGTGTGTGTGTGTGTGTGTGTGTGTGTGTGTGTGTGTGTGTGTGTGTGT
>CALSBZ010046710.1:132618-143962 GCA_943591055.1 Gobionotothen gibberifrons
GAGGGGATCTAGCTTCTTGCTTGCCTGATGGCTGCCAAGAGGCCCACATCTGTGTCTGATCAAGGGGTACACAGGCAGCTAGTAAAACACACACACACACACACACACATACACATACAGAAATGCAGAGTGACTGTCCTATTTAAAAGAAGTAGCCTAAACAAGATGACGAGCCCATGTGCAGTGAACATAGCCGCAGTGAAACCAGCGGGTGGTGTTGTAAAGCCCAACCGTCATCATGGGACTATGAACAGCTCGTCAACCCGCATGGAGAAAGGGAACTACAGCCACATGTAGACTATAGACCTATACATCTTATTCTGTATACTCAATATAATAGACAACTATGTCACAAACAAATATTATATTAAAAACCTATGATTTTTCTCAATTGTTGCTAAAATCCCAGTTCACATGTGTCAACATTATCTTACATCTGGATGTCAAACCACCTTAAAAGCATCAATAATGCTAGAGTAGGTACTCCCTGAGCCAAAGACCATGTGTCATCCCACCAGTGGCGTCACTCCTCAGTGTGGTGAGCCTATACACACACACACTTCTGCTGACATGATAAAGCAACAACCTCTCCTTATTATTAAAACAATTATTATTAGATCAAGCCAGCAGATGGAAGCCCGGGCTCCCTGGCGTTAAATCCACATTTAATGAGGCTTCGAAATACATTTGGCGCTGTTTCAACGGTTCGCTCTCTCAGAATCCACTCGTTCGCCACAGTGTGTTACGGAAAGGAGTAGATTTGAGTCTCAAAGCAAGGCGGCTCGGAAGCCCCGCCACCAGCTGCAGGGCTTCTCCTCCTGCACTATAATCTGCTTTCTTATTGTTATTTGATTGCGGGGAGCGCACGGAGGTGGAGGTGACGGTGCACCAACCAGCAGCCGTGCCTCCCTCCACCCCGCACACACAACCCCAAGGAGGCAATGAAGGAGAGACTCGTGGTGCCTGATGAAGATAATAGTGGTGATTACAGTCCTATTAGAGCAATCCTACGGTGACACTGGAGCTTTTACGCGCAGATTCTTGGGGACTAATATATACAATCGCTCAGCCTACGCCTAAAACCTGCTTTCCTACCGGATGTGAAATATCATTTTAATCAGATCAGGGTTTGTTTATTTCCCTTGATGAATAATTCAATTGCATATAAACAAAACAACGGGAAACTCGAGGTAAACAATGTGTTTGAATTTTTCATGCATGTAATCAGCTCATCCACAGCACAGAGGGCTGGAGGTAGGCTCTATGCTGGGACGGATAACTGTTTCCACTCTAAATATTTCATGAAAGCAACTTCTTTAGTTTTAGATGTGGAACAGCTGGCTTGGCACAGGGCGGAATTAGGCTGGCTTTAATTTAAAACGTCACCTTGGTTCCTATGATTCTGATAAACCCATACAGAATACATATAAAACAAATCTAATCCCAATGCTTGCCACATTTACGGGAACACATATCCAAGAAAGCGAGAGACACATGGGTCTGGTTATCAATAATTAATAATGTTGGAATAATAGGAAACACATGACAATATCTCTTCAAAAACAAATTATTTCCCAGATTCCCTAGATATATTTCATCCTCCTGTGTTTTTGAATATACTGCATTTTACATACGGTGTTTAGGTAAAGAAGTGACTCAAACTCACCCTCCTCTCCTCTGACTCTCAATGCCAGATGACACAATGCCATCAACAATCCAATCCATGATGACTCAAAATCCATCTTGGACGTTGCAGAAACTCGCAGAGAGCTTTAAGTTTCTAATGTTTCCGATAACAATTCTGCTGCTCCTCCAAAAAAAAAATCCACACCCCTGTATTAGACCAAAAAGGAATATTCCCACGGAGTCTATTAAACCATGGTGGAGCAAACTGTGTGCCAACTACATGTCATTGAAGAAATCCAGAGATTTCTATCTGCACAGCTCCTTTAAAGTCTGTCCATTTAGCACAGCGATGCCACTCATCCAAAAAAGAATTGTGAACAAACAAACTCCTTGAATCGATACCGTGCGCTCCACAGACAGCGGCTCCAGGGTGCGCCAAGTCCCGACTGACAGGCTCCCAGTCCCCGTATCTCCCTCTCTGCGTCCCCGCGTATTTTGCGCACACGAGGGTCGTCCTTGGTAATAGCAAGTCCTCCGTTACAGCTCTCAAAGCCTCAGTCCGAGGGTCAGACGCTGCTTTTCAGTGTCCCGGGATAATAAATAAGAAAAGGTGTTTCGCTCTTGCTCTCCAAAAAGCCCGGTAATCTCATGCCATCTCCCGCAGCAACTCCTCTCTCTGTGGCTCCGTAACGCTCTGCGCTCTGCTCAGACTCCGGCGTGTGTCCTGTCGACGCGTCTGGGAGGTGTGTGTGTAGTGTGTGTGTGTGTGTGAGAGAGTGATCGCGGTTTTGAGCTGAGCAGCTATCGCGTTACAGTCACGGCGCCTCGGCTCCGCCCCCTCCCGTTGGTCTCTGATTATAGGGAGGGAGAGAGAGAGAGAGCTCCCCCATTCCCTTTCTCTCACTCACACTCCCCTTTCAGAAGATACCACAGATAGGAGCTCTGCCACAGATAAGCTCCAGATAAGATGCATTCTAATGGTAAAGCGGGGAGCTTCTCCTAAGGCTGCTTGCAAGGGAACATGAGGAGGAATCCCAGAAAGAGAGGAACAGGGAGTGTCTGGGGAAGGTTTGGCTGCACAGTAGGCACAACTCCGCCACAAGACACATTAAAAGAGCAAGCCCTCAACTCAATGGAGGCAGAGCCCACCTCAGCCCTGCCCAGTCTCTGCCCTGCAATCTGCTCGCCTAAATACAGAGCGGGAGGCCGTGTAATGACACAGTGCTGAGCCTAAAATAATCTGCAGCGTCCAGCCCTGTGCCCTGCCTCTGGCTTGTGTTACCGTGTAATGTAATGGCTGCGGCCTGGCCGTGTAATGAGGTACAGTATGTGGCCGGCTTTATTTGGAACAGCTAGGTGCATTCCTACAGGTCAGGAGGAGACGTCCTGTGAACTTTTCTATGTGTGCATGCTTTGTTTTAAAGGAAACAACATGAATGATGGTGGTAGAAAACTAGAACTACAGTCATCAACTCGCCTTATTGTCCCGTGACAGACTGTAAACAAAGTCAACCAAAGGGCGCCGTGCCCTTGACAGAAGGTTGTATGACAGGTCGGGTTGTCACTAGACTCAACTGTCACCCTGCCGCTACAACCCCCCCCCCAGGTTTACTAGATGCCATCAGCTTTTATACAGACCCCCTAGCCCGCCTCTCACCCTAGGGTGCCTAGCTGTCAGACGTCACTGCGATTGGCTAATCTGAGCCTCTGGGCGGGCGTCTGCACTGGCGTAAACTAGTTTGTCGTGTGCTGGAGTTGTTTAACGCGTGTATTTTCTGTGCCACTAGTGGTTATTGATGCAAAAGCATTGATTACACTTTCTGATGAGTGGTGGGTTAACCCCCGTCATGACCCTTTCACTGAGATAAAGAGAAAACACACTATAAAACCTTCAAGCAGCACTGGGTCACTTCTTGCTCTGCTCTGTCCCCCCCCCTCCCACTCCCCAGAGGTCATTTGATACTCCTCTTTCCCATTTGTCAACATCTCTGACCCCCACCGTCAGCTTTCAACCCCCCCAAATATTGGGTCAACGCATGGCTAATGGAGGGCAACGGTCCACCGGAGGCAGATAGAGAGGGAATGTTGAGGGTGGAAAAAGTTTGCATCGATCCCACGAGGGAATACATCCTGCAGCTATAAATAACCAGTTGGGTCTTTTTCTTGGACTATCTCCGTAAAACACCACATTCAGTCCTGTCGGCTATACTCATACAACTACCCATTTCTCCATACAATGAGCGGCTCGTTCACACATGGGCTCAACACGGATTTAGTAGCAGGGAGCTGGCAGGGTGAAGTCTGTTTGATGTCCGGTCCGAATGATTCAGATATTTGTGTTCTCACATGCAGCTCCGCAGGGTAATGTCTGGACCCCTTTCAGGGTTGCAGTGCATGTGTGAAAGAGGCTCGAGTAATGAAACTCCTTGCAAGCACATGCCATGCTACAGTGTGAGCCCCGGCTTAAAAAAGCCACTGCATGTCTCGGTGTCAGAAGCTGTTTAAGAACCGCAGCAGTGAAATCAAACACTTGCAGCTGCAATATGCGCAGCCCCTTTTTCTAATGTATGTCTTATCATCTGTATTCCCTCTGTCATCCATCTGCCCTGAAATACCGCCGACAAATGGCTGCCGTTCAGTCGGACTCCTCACCCCGGCACACCTGCGCTGTGTGCACTCATGGGTGGCGGAGGGGAACACAACAGGGTCTTTCTCCCCCGTTTTGTGTGTGTGAGAGAGAGACAGAGGGGGAGATAGATACCAACCGCTGCCTCTCTTATCACAACCTGCCCCAGAGACTGACAGCATGACTGATAACTCTCCCTCTTTTCTCTCCCCCGTCTCTGTCACACACAAACACACACCTCTCGAGCTCTTTCACTCTCTCAACACTTCACCCCCCCCCCCCCTCTCTTCCATCAGTGTGTTTGGCCAGTCAGCCGGCCGTGGGTTCAAGGAGAAACTGTGTGAGAGTCTAGTAGTCTCTCAGTGAGGCTGAGTGATCCGGTGGAGGCCTTCATCACCGACAGACGTGGCTTTAGATCTGCTGCTGGGGAGATAAGGCAGAGATAGCCCCGACTTGACCCTATCAGCATGTGGAGAGTGTGTGTGTGAGGCATTGTATGCACCTCAAGGGTCAAGGAGGGACTTTTGGGATCCCCTTTGATATACATCGAAGTGACACCTCAGCCAGAAATATCATGCTAACTGTTACACACATCCCAATGCACAGGTAAGGAGTTTCAGAGCCTATGGAGCTCCCCATTAAAATAATGTATGTGCTGCTTCTCTTCAATATGTTCTGTTGTATTTGTATCTTTATCTTTTACTGTGACCCAAATTTCTCTTGGGATCATTAAAGTTTAATCCGATCTTTATCTCATAAGCACATCTACGCGCACACCCTTGACTGAAATATATTTCCAACACCAATTCCTCCTGAGGAAGAGTCGCCCTGTTTTCAGCAGAAGGCACACATCTCTCACATCTATTTCCAGACTTACTGCCACCCGTCAAATTCCTGCTGGGCCACCCAGGCTATGGGCATGCCCTGGCCAGGGGAATAATTACACACACACACACACTTCTAGCGACTGTACTGCGTACACTAATCTCGCCTGAGCGGTGCTGGCTGGATCATATGGAAACATCTGGTGTCTGGCTGCTGTCTCACCACTCCTCCTCCTCCTCCTCCTCCTCCTCCCTCTGGGTGCTTCTGTATATGCTACCTTCAATACCAAAAAAACAGCTCAATCATCAAAACCCTTTCAGATGCACTACAGAATACACAGCAGACAAAGCTTTAAAGTAGAGCTGCGTGGAAATGCAGATTGAAGGAAACACCTTTCCAACAGGTTTTGGGGCTGGTGTCCGTCAGTGTGTGTGTCAGACAGAAGAGATGACTACACACACTGACTGCAGACTGAAGTCATACCCAATGACTCCTCTGAGCTTCTCTGAGTACATGATTCACCTGCAGTACACGGCTGGGCCTAATGGGGGCAGGCAACTGCACCGAGCCAAGGTGCTGACAAACCAGACTGCAGGCAATCCTCAGGAACACGGTGTAAATATGATCAAACTTGATGCTAGATTATGCATATATTAAAACGATTAAGATATGAAGACAAACATGGAGGCTAACTACACGTATGACAGCTTTACAGACAGATCTAATGTGCTTCATTGAGAGCATCTTGGGCAGTTAAAAACATGCAGAATCGATCAATCATTCAGTAAATAAATCACAGTGGATTACCAGAATGTGCCAAATGCCCTATTTTGACAAGTGCTAATTTATTAAGTTGCTGTTTTTGATCCACATATGAGCTTTCACATGCAAGATGGCTGCGCTCGATGCATCCACCATAGCTGTTGTGAGCTTCAAAAATGTTGTTTGCTCACTTTAATTGCGAGACGCCCGCTCTATTCCCCGGCCGCCTCTTGTTTATGATACAGCATCATTATCCTGTGTGTGCTGCGAGGAGAGAGAAGCAGTCCTCCTCTCTTCCTCTGCTGCTCCACCAGGGTCTATTTTACTTCTGCTCCGTCCTTTCATCTCCTTCCACTGGCCTGCTGTGTGTCTTTATAGTCACATCAAAGTGACCTTCACCACCCTTTTCCCTCCAAAACCCACTACCCACCCTTTCTTTTTAGTCTGGAGACCCAGGGAAAGGAAGAGAGGGGGGGGGGGTTCACTACACATATTTTCCAGACAGCTGTACAATATGAGCGATCGAAACACAATTGCATAAAAACTTACGGATACTCTTGCATCAACTTAACAAGAGTAATCTAGTGAGTGTACATTTCAATGTATATTCTTGAGTATGCCTGTGTGTTCGAGACCCCCCCCCCCCCTTCCAACCCCACTCCATCACGGCAGGAATGAGTGGGGCATTAGGCGATAATAAAAAAAGACAAGAGGCTATTCTCCACGGCTTGTTTACTCTGCAGGGCCTTTATCGCTCGGCCTCTGAAGGAAAGATCAGCGCTCGACAAACTGGGGAGCAAAAAACCACTGGAGGACGGGTGCATGCTAATGAGAGAGAGACTTTTGTTGGGAGGGGGGGGGGGGGGGGGATAAAAGTGTTGCACGGCTAGGAGCTACAGTTGTGTCTGCCTCTGCTACGGGAATAAGAAGAATCTTTATCGTATCAAGTCAGGCACTTAATGTATGTATGCAGGCTGTAAGTGTGACCAAAGACACGCTGTCATATTACATCATAGGGGGGGGGGGGGGGGTAATCTTTATATAAGCATGCCTATTTATAATCTGCATACAATAAATGTACAGTAGATATTTTCTGCATGATTATCTTAAAGGATTATACTGGGATTAATCTCTATCCCTTATTGTCAACATATTTCCATGTAGGGGAAGAACACACTTCGAGTATCTCTCATTTTGTATTCCCTACCCTGCCTGTGCAACGCTGAACATATTTAACAACAAGTCACAATTGCATACTTTAATATAAAAAGAATACTTCTTAACACAGCCGGTAATTGTTCGCATACAGGAGTAGATGATGCACCTTTTAGGGACTATTTGTGGCTGCGGATGAATACACAATTGGTGCATGGAATTGAAAAAAATGGATCAACAGTTTCTGTACAACAACTGAGCTCCCTGGTACAGACGGATGAGATATATAGGAAAATATAAGTGGGGTCCATATATTGTTGCTTTTGGTCTTATAATGGCATCTGTCAAAACATGATAAAGCGGTGTGGGATGGGAAGAGAAGGGAAGAGAGACATTTTAAACATTTCTTTGTGTTCCCGAAGGAGAATCATGTGACAAATTAAATATATAGAGAGAAATGGGGGAGACAGATGGGCCCGAGGAAGTTTGAGATGTAAAGAGGAGATTTTGCTGTGCATCTGCTGCGGGAGGAAGAGTATGAAGAAGAGGAAGAGTCACATTAACAGAAAGACGCAGAGGAGGGCACTTAGGATGAGATGGTGGAGCATTTTTAAAAAGCGAGGATCTTCGAGAAAGGCGGCTCCTTTAATGTGGTTTAACCCGGGTGCATTCACATTACCATGGTAATCTTATCAATACCGTGTACGTGTGTGTGTGTGTGTGTGTGTGTGTACGAGTGTGTGTTGGGGACAGCTAAGCACTCGGCCCCATTAGCAAAACCTAATTGACTTACAGCCTTCTGACCACAAAGGTAACATCTGTGTCAGCCATGTAAGTGAATGCCCCGTGTCACCTCACACACACACACACACACACACACACACACACACACACACACACACACACACACACACACACACACACACACACACACATCGTGCATCCCTTTGCCACTGATTGACCTTGATATGCACCAGTGGATGCAAAATAGACCGTATCTTTGTCTCCTTGAGATGAGATGGAGTGGGAAATGGAGCCAAGAGAGAGACACAGAGACACTTTAAAAAGACTGGAGCTTTCAGCAGGGAGAAGTCATCTTATTCTACACTGTCGGAAAGTAACTCATTTTGAGTGGCTACCAACTTGTTCCAGTTCAGTTTACACTTAGCAAAATAGATGAATTTCATGTCCTCCAACGGGAATATCCTACGATAAATATGCATTCAAATCAAATCAAGTTTTATTTATATAGCACATTTATAAACGATTTTTGGTCGAGCCAAAGTGCTGTACATACATTACTGAATAGACTTTTTTTCATTCCTTTGTCGGGCAATTTGAAAACTTGAGTTACTTTGGAAGAGCACATTTGGAGTTGTTACATATTGTGTCGAAACGCTCATGTTTTAGGGGTCTTGTTTAATTTGAAACTCATGTGCAATGCCTTGTTAACATGCTGCTGTAACAAAACCCAATTTGGAATCAATCAATACATCATATCCAATCCAAATGTATCTGCAAATTATTCAATCTTGGCACGTGACCTGTTGTTGATGTGGGTTTAAGGTAATCGTAAAAACTAAGACTTTAGAAATCAGCCTCTGAAGCTACAGAAGACACTATACTAATTATTTGAAAAGCCCAGAAATAGTAATAGTGTAACTAATCTGAAATCATCCTTAACTTCAGAGGAAGGGAAACCTCTACAGACAGACAGGAAGAGCAGACGACAGGTAAACAAGACAAGCTCCGGATCCATCCTTACTTAGCCATGGATATAGAATATCAAATGGAGGACAGGGGACCATAACAGCCTGCTATTATTGAAAATGACTAATATATTCTGAAGAGGGAAAGACGGAGAGAGAAAGAGAGATGGATGAGATATGGGATCCGATGGAGACTGACACTCAATCTTTCTGAATAGTAATCCAATAACGTCTCCTGAGTTTCCTTATGGCTAATCAATTGTGCCGCAGCACAGAAACAAATCACCATATCGCCGAGTCAATAACCGTCAGTCAGGGAAATACCTCGCCTCAACTGTCAGTGTTTATCAACTGGGCCGAGCTTCAGCCTTGCTTTGGGGGACGGGGGGACAGGGGTATGTTTGGTATGCGCTCTGCCAGCTTTCTGGAAAGGTGGCCCATGCTGGTTGTAATTTAGATAGCGATAAGGGGAGATTGCGAGGCGTTATCAAACACGCCCTGACCTCAGGTGAAGCCAAGCGAGACGGTGGTAAAGACGGATGATGATGTATGGCTGATGGGGCAAACACAACAAACACGTTTATCAGGGGAGGGGGAAGAGGTCATCCTGCAGCTCAAAAGTTCAACTTAATTCACAAAATCATTTGCATAATTCACGTTTGAGCTCATGAGCAAGGCTAGCTGTTTTATCAGGATAGCTTACAATGCTATCAGCAGCCAGGCCCCTCTGTATTTAAATAGCTTTGTTTCTCATTAGCAAACAGTGGGCTGAATTTAGCCACAGTCAGAAAAATGATTCTTCCTACCTTCACCGTTTTGGTTGGAGTCAGCTTCCGATGTTTTCTGGTCACAAACTGTAAAAACCTCAAAGCCTCGAAAGTCATCGAGGGGTCGTCCTTGGTGCTGCAGCTGATCAGGGTCTAAAAGAGACACAGTTTTCTCTCAGTATAAGTTCTGTAGGCGGTAACTGTCCTGTCTAATTAGCAGCTTCATTAATCACAGCCCACCTGCACTCCACTGTCCTTAACAAGTGGAGGCCTATTGGAGCAGAGACACATTTCAGGGTGGCCTTTTAGGTAGAATTGCTTCCACAAAAGGACATTTATAGAACTTAAAAAATGTGACACTGACAGAATAAGATAGTTCAAGTTCCAGACTAACTTGCCCTGGTGCTTCGGACTAAATAAAACCACTTCATATGCTCACTGTGGATACATGCTAAATGTTTTATACGGTATTAATTACAGCGAGGCGAATCTGTCGAGGCTTCGCCACCCTGATGAATGAAACATGTGACCGCTGTCACTGCCAAGCCAGAATGGACTCATGTTTAGCTCTGACCTAGATAGGCTTGGTGTATTTTTTATTTCTGTCTGAAGCATATAACTTTAATTAATTTAGCCGAGTGCTGGAAGGATGTTTTTGTTTGCTCTGGGAACATTTTCACAATAAAGGGACCCTCAGTGACCATACATTGTATTTAAATACAAATCCCATCAAAGGGTCGATACACAAGTATGTCATCCTTTTTTTAATTTGATTGAACCAGCAGAAAGTTCCAAATAAGTTCTTCTAAAGTGAGGCTTAGTTATTTTGTATCCAGATTAGCCGAATCCTAATACATACTTGAATTATATATTATTACAATTATAATTAGGAGGACTTAACTTTCTTTCTTAAACTGATAACACTGCCATCTAAAAAAGGGATAGTAGAAGAATTATGTGTAATGTTATACTGTATGTATCAGGGATATCTAACTTTAAAACAGAATTATTGACCACAGCTGCATAAATGTAGTGTGTAAAATGTTTTAAGCGCGTTCATTATTCATGAATTAAAACGTGCAGTTATGTTTATGTAAATTGATCCCACATTTCACAGTCTAATGGAGTCACATCCATCCATACATACACCCATCAATTATCTGCATCTACTTCTCATTACAACATGAATCATGAGTACATAATATGATTTAATGCTTGCATATGACAAGACTATTCACACAGTATTTTAGATATTGATAACTGATGGTTTTAAATGTGTTGAATGTCACATGATGCTTATTATCTATGTCAAAGAGCACTTTAAGTGAAATGTGATGGGGGACACATTAAAAAAAGCTCCTGTGGTGCAGAATTGACATAATGGGAATCCACCCTGAGGTTAAGAGTCTAACGAAATAAAACTATTTATTTCTTAATGAATTATCAATTAATTAGTAAATGATTGAGTCTCCTCAGGCGGCTTGCACTGATTGGCTGACCTAGTATCACTCTGCTGATCTGTAAAGCAGACGTCTGAAGGAAGACGAGACTTCTGCTGGGAGAAATGTACCACTTTTACTCTCCATCCAAGACACGTTCAAAATGGGTTTAATCTCATGCATTTTCCCTTAACACTTCCTGTCTGACTGCTGTGATGCTCCGACGTCAGTCACAAATTAACTTTGTCATTAGTAAAAAGCCGCTAAATATCTACAGAAAATCCCTAGAGAGGAGTTGGATATGTGACAGTGTTATCTTCTGATGCTCTTGAGATTAATTCTGCACCAGAGCTGTTGGCAGGAAGAAACACTGTTGGTTTGGCTGGGTTTACCCTATGTGTGTGTGTGTGTGTGTGTGTGTGTGTGTGTGTGTGT
>CALSBZ010046715.1:0-26292 GCA_943591055.1 Gobionotothen gibberifrons
AGTCGTTGCATCCCTGCTCCTAACATGCTCTCTGTCTCTGCTAGAAGTAGAAAGTGCCGCGGTGCTGCACCGAGTTTGGAGGCAGGACCAAACCATTACATGTAAATAGAGGGGGGTGTTCAGAGGCTTTGGATAATTAACTTTTGGAAGAAAATAAGTGAAATGAATTGTAAGTTTAGTGAGTACATTATGAATATAACGTCCTATTAATGTTAATTATTGATGAATGATGAAAGGTTACTTAAACATTTTTCTTAATGTTGTAAAATTGTTTGGACCCCCGTGGTGAGGGTGGCCAATAGGGTGGCCAGGAGTCAGCTGGGGGTGGCCGTGGCCACTCCCAGCCACCCCCCAGCTCCGCCACTGCAAACTTGATCAACCGGCTTGGATTGATGGGGGGGGGGCTATGAGTAGAGAGGAGAAGAGATGAGTTTTGAAAAGGGACTGGAATACTGTGAGGGTCTCAGAATAGCGGAGATCTTTGGATTAATATGTTCAAAACGTTTTTTTTCTAAATGTAAAAAAAATGTCTAACATTATAAAAATAGAGAAAAATTCAATATAGAATATTTCTAGTGTGAACCAAAATATAATACTAAATATTATACAAGTGATTTTTCTTAACCAAAATGGCATAAAAACACATATTATTCTAATACGGGTCCTTTTAGACCCACTTGTGGAAGAGTGTAGGGTCCAGTCACTCGTGCATCTAAGGGTTAAAGAGGCTCTTTTCACCCTCTGTCCGAAACCAGAGCTCCGTCTGCTCTGATTGGTTAGCTGCTCTGTTGTGATTGTTCAACTGCTTAGAGATGTCTCACTTACAATGTGTTGGAGCGCTAGCAAATAGAAGCACGAGTGTTACAGAGTGATGCCACTATGTTCAGGAAGTAAACAAAGGAGTCCAGTGTGTGGGAGAGAAACTTCCACTGAAGGGAACACTGGGATTTTAGTCTTTGCAGAAAAGTATATTTTGATGATTTGTACTTTACTTGAGTATACTTTTAAATGCAGGACTTTTACTCGAGTGTTTTTACAGTGTAGTATTGCTGCTTGTACTTAAGTAGAATATCTTCTCCTACCCCTTATCTATAGTCTGTAGTTTATAAAAATATCCCTTGTGTTTCGTCTCAGACTGACAGCGGTGGCCCTCTGGTGTCCCTGAAGGACGGAGTATGGTGGCTCATGGGGGACAATATTTGGGGGGAACACTGCAAAGAGCCGAACAGACCAGGAGTTTATGGAAACGTCACGTACTTCCTGGACTGGATTTATCATCAGATGAAGGTAAAAAAACAACAAATATTTCTAAATGCAGTTAAACAAATATCATCCATCCATCTTCTCCGTGGTCGAGTCGCGGAGTTTGTCTAATCTACAGGGCTAATAACTACACGTTGTATTCTCAATACAAGCAGAGTTTATATCACGTGTTACTAATCTTTATTGGGACTGTAAAACCACTTTATCCCCACTGGAACTCATTTTAAAATATATTTGTTCCTCAACAGAAGCATCAAGATGGCTGATCACGGGACCAACGATGAACCATTTCAGATTCATTTTTGTGCAGAGAAACTTTTTTTTATCAATGTCTTAATATGTGTATCAGAAATATAACTTATTGCCTATATATTGCTGTTCTTTCATAATTGAATGCAGAATGTTTTTGTACATGTAAGAAGCTCAAATTAACAATGTGTTCTTATCATTTCTTAAATGTATTTCTTTCTTCTATTTTGTCTTTAATTAACAGTTATTATGTTTGTTCGATTTTTATATATTTTTGTGAATTTTGAAGATTTTTGTGTAAATATTTTTTTCTTTTACTTAAAGGTCCCATGTCATGCTTTTCCGGTTATTACCCGTCCCCTTGTGTGTTATGAAGGTTTTTATGCATGTAAACGGTGTGCAGAGTCACAAACCCTCAAAGTACACCCTGTAGCGAGTAAAACTCACAGGAAGGTGCTAGTGGAAACTGTGGCGCGCTAACCCCCTGATCCCACTGGGAGCGTCTGCGCTGCGTTACGTTGTGGCTGAGCCCTGCTGCGACCTCCTCCTGCGTCGTAACCCACCAGGCGCGTTTCAAAACGTTGTGGAAGCGGAGCGTCATATGTGCAGCCTCGCAGTTGTTGTTGATTTTGGAATATTTCCTGGACATTTGTACTTCTACAAGTAGGCTACGTAGTTACATGGTTTATGTTTGTTATTTCCTATTTTGTTGTGTTGGAGACTACAGACAAAGTTAAGAATAATTGTAATATCCCAGTTATAAACGACATGAATCAAAGATATGTTGCTGTATTTTAGTGGTAAAACAATGCATTCATCATCATAATTATTCTATATATATAATTTACACAGTGCCTGTAAACCGGAGGAGAACGCTGGCATTTCTCCTTCTACTTGAAAGACTGGAGGGATAGGGCCTGCAAAATTAGTGTGTGTATATATGCTATATATGGTCTGAAAGTTCCACTTCCTGCCTGCCCGACATTACCTTACGGCTGCGCCGCGTCAAAAATAGGATTCATTCTATATTTTAGAAATTCCTTGCGGCGAGGAGCTTCTGGGACGCTTCGAGTCGCGGCGTAGCGGGTCTGGTGGAATAGCACCCATTGACTAGAGTGGCCGCGATCGCTAAAAACCCCGCGGTGCAGACGTAACGCGGCGTAGACGCTCCCGGTGGGATCAGGGGGTGACACAGGAAGGTGCTAGTGGAGCCTCGCAGCGGCGAAACTGTGGCGCGCTTACACTGTAGGTGCGCCGCACTTGGGGGTGCGGGTGCTAGTGGAGCCTCGCAGATGGGGGTGCTGCAGCCCCCTCAGCATCCCCTCCTTCCCGCGTCCATTGCTGTCTCGCAGACCCCACGCAGCAAGCAGGAAATGAACCCAGCTCAAACTGTCCGCTCTTCGCAGCAGCGAGCCGCGCAACGTCCCGCCAACACGGCACCCAGACCCCACGCAGCATTCTCATCTGTTTGTCATTACTGGTGTCATTTTCTGGTTGCCATGGTAACACATAATCACTGATGTTCCGCTGTAACGGTGGTGGACTCATCAGAACAGAGTGGGCGAGCTGACCAATCAGAGCACAGTGGGCTCACAGGGGGCGGGGGGAATACACATAGTATACAGAGATGCTGTGAGAAACCAATGTGAGTTTGGAAAATTGCACAATATAAATCTATTCTAGTATACCTCAACAATGGAATTATGATCAGTAGAAATGGCCATGACATGGGTCCTTTAATATGTATGTTAGCCATTAAATGTAAAAAACACAAGATTTCTCTCACAAGTCACATCAAACTTGTCCCCACTGTCTCCTAAGGGATGCTTTTGTTCTTGATTTTTCTCACACAAAGACATCTTTATTCATTTATTACATTACATTTTTTGATTTGGTCACAAGTTTTTGCGGCACAAACAAGATTTTGGCACCAAAGATATCACTTATAAATAAGCCAACATTCAAAGACAACTTTGAAATTTGAAAGACATTGAGATCTACGTATACATACTGTATGACCTGTCACTAGTGTAAAATGACAACCTAATGTGTTATTGCTCACATCAGCACAGCTAATCGTAGTCCACTGAAGGAGTGTGTGTGTTTGTGTCATATTCAAAAATAATGTTGCCTCTAACTGTAGTGTTTGTATAAAATAGAAATGCAGTATAAATACCTACAGAAGTGTCTAAAAATTGACGATTTGGGATTACAATACAATCACATTTAAATAAACGTAGACAGAATTAGTAGTACAATCACATTAATACATTAAATTGCATAACAGATCAAAAAAATACTGATCTCTAGTTTCATTATACACTTTTGATTGACTTAAGAAAAGTGCATTTCAGCAGATGGCGTCTCCAACAGCTGATTGTGTGTATCTGCAGCCGTTTCTCAATGTCGAGTACACCTGCTGCAGAGCCACTATTTCAAGTATACTACGACGTCATCGAGTGGCGCCGAATGCTGGGCATTTAAACAGTCCTTCGGCGCCACTCGATGACGTAGTATACTTGAAATAGTGGCTCTGCAGCAGGTATACTCGACATTGAGAAACGGCCAGTGTGTCAGCAGCAGAGAGACTCAAAGGCACTACAGGATCTGTAAACGTGTGAACAAATATTCTTCTAATAACAGTGATAGTTTGAGCAGCTTTTCTCTACTCCAACACACAGTCAGGCTTTCAATTTACTTCAAAATAGCATTTCACCACCTCCGCCTTACTCGAAGTCGCAACCGTCGACAAAACAGCGGTTGCTAACAAGTGACTAAACGTCATCACACCGAACATTAGCCGCCTTTAGCTTAGTGATGTGAAGTCATGTGACCGTACTGTAGTTCCTTTATTGCCTAATGTTAGCTTTTGACTTCAGAAATCATAAAGTGGAGTTCATATTTCTGCAAAATCCAAAGAAAAATCGAACTGCTTTTTGTAGAGGGAGCCCTTTGCCATGCTAACTTCTTGGACGGCCTACAAAAAAATAATTACTGCACCACTTTATATAAGAAGGCACCAGGAGAATTCCTTCATTGATCACACTGTAGTAAATCAGACTGTCAGGTCGTGCATTTAGACATTAATAAACCGCTTTTTGCCGAGAGAGAAAAAATCAGTGGTTATAAAATTGTTCAAAATGCATCAATTGTTGGTAAGCATCTTGTCTGCGAGGAGGATGTCCTACATTTCCCAGAATACCTTTTGAGAGGTCTCAAGAAAAAAAGTATGAGTTAGATTTTAGTGCTCTCTCAAACTGCACTCAAATTGAGTCAGTGTTGCAATACTGATAGCAAACAAGAGTTTCCAGGTGAGAAAAAGCAACTCATACCCATCAGTAAAAACTGTCCTGTAGCAACAAACGTTATGAACTGAAAGCTGCAGTCGCTGTAGAAATTGCATATTTTCTTTATGTCACATATGACACCATCAAAGAAGACATTTGAACCATGAAGACCACAACAGCTGTTTTTAAGGCAATGTTTTTGTGGTGGATTTCAGTTGATCTGTCTGTGTGGACCTCCATGGGGTAAAACTGAAGAGTGCAGTTTAGTGTCAGTCAGGCTTTCGGTGGCGAGCGTCACAACTTTCTCCGCCTCCGTGGATTGTGTGTGCTGCTCGCTGCTCCTCGGCCCGTTCCCTCTCAGTCACTTGATGCGGTGTCGGACCAGCGAGGACTCGTCGGTGATCTCCCCGGAGCGCGCTGTGCAGCGGCAGGGCAGCACCAGCAGCAGCAGCAGCACCACCAGGATCACCGCGCACACCGCCATCAGGGCGTAGGAGATCATCCAGAGGAGGGGCTCCTTCTGAGGCCCCACGGAGCAGTTAGACGCCACGTCTGCTGCTGAGAAGGGCCCCGCGATCTCTGAGAGGGCCACCCCCCCGCTCACTGAGGAGGAACACAGGATAGGAAAGTGTTAGAGAGCCCCTATTCTTCTTTTGGGGAGTTCCCTTTCCTGTCGTGTGTTCTATAGGTTTTGGTGTAAATGGTCTGCAAATGCTTAAATCCCAAAGTTCCCTCCAGAGGTATAAAAGTATAAAAAAACTAGAATAATTTTCAAAAAATATATTTCAAGGAATATTTGATTATTGTTATTATTAGGTCTCTATATTGGTCAATGATTGGCAGCAAAATTCATTTTAATGCATTGTTATTTTTTTTGCAGTGTTTTTTGCAAACTCACACGTGTTTCTAAGGCCAAAAATTGCCACCTTCACAAAAACTGCTATAAGAATATGATATATTCATATTTTCTCCCACTTTCAAAGAGTCAGTCTTTTAAAACTACTCCAGCCTGACATACACATATGAAATATGAATTATATTTTGGGGATTTTAACCCTTTAAATGCCAGTTTGTTGAAAAAACTCCACCGTTTTTTCATAAATGTCATCCAGTTTTAAGACTGTAATGATTTAAGTCTTTTACATTTTCATAGAAACAAGCTGAGGAAATGTTAACACAACTCCAACTGCAACCCCTTTGAAACATCAGTTGCATGAGCCGCATCCCAAAAACACAGATTTTTTTTATGTGAAACTGCTTTATTCAGTGTTTTTACATTAATCTTAACCGGGAGAAGCTGACTCCAATGGCGGTTAACACTAACACTCCCATGCTTCTTCCTGATGTCCCCAGACTCTGACTATTGCACTATATAAGGGAGTTGGGAGGCTGTGGCTCAGTGGGTTAGTGCGCTGATCTTCGAATCAGAGGATAGCAAGTTCGAATCCCACTGCAGTCAGCATGCCGTTGTGTCCCTGAGACACTTCACCCCAAATTGCTCCTGTGGGGATTGTCCACAGTATTGAGTATGTAAGTCGCTTTGGATAAAATGTAATTAGCATAATTTCAGCCCTAAATACAGTTAAAACAAATGTATCTCAAACATGTGCATACATATCGTTTTTGTAAAACTAAATGAATAATCGCTCACATGATACTTGTGGTAGCTTTTTCATTTAAGGGTATTTGTTTTACTCAAAGGCAACTCATTAACATTTGAGGATGAGAACAATTATTTTCTTTTGAGATTTAACCAGCCAGTACAGAAATGAAAGCTGGCAACCCTCCTGTCACAAGCCTGCATCCTTCAGTCTGTTTGCTTAATACGGAACAAAGGTGATCTTTGTACTTTAAGAGGAGAGAGGAAAGCCTCGCCCAAGCTCATATTTACATAGGAACACAGGAAAGCTGCTAAGGTTTAACATTTACTTGATTAACAGGATATACTCAGGGTTATGCTCAGTGAACCTGCGAGTACTGGTAAACAATACATTCTACTTTGCTTCTCCATATGTAACCAGTTGATCAAGGTACTTTACAGACTGCAAGACTGTAAAGTGTGGGAAGTTAAAGAGGACACTATGGTCATTTTCCATAATCCACAATCTGTAATACTTCATGGAGAAATACACTCTTGTTGGCAGATTACCATTCTAACCATATTTTGAGATACACAATAACCAATTAGTTAATTTACAGTTTTGGGAATCATTAAATGATATGTTTTCCAGACCCTTTATCTCTTATCAATAGTGGTGTCATGTACCCTCACCTGCACAGCTACTGAGAGCGAAGCCCACTCTCCGCTGGGCTCGGTCAAACACCACGTAGAAGCCCTCCATAACGGTAGCACCGATCACCAGGCCATTGGCTGACGACGACAGTCCGAAACGAAAGCAGTCCAGCGTGCCGTCCACGTCTGTGATTGGCTGGATGTACAGCTGCGAGACGGACAGAGGAGAATGAGTACCGAAGAAGAGGGTTTGTGTCCCTCAGGGTGACGGGATGTTGTGTTTATCTAGGTACCAGGGTTTCCGCTAGGATTTTTTCTCGCTGGTCAAATGTCCGGACAGAATTAATTTTACCGGACAAATTTGAAACTTACCGGTCATGTTTCAATAATAATAATAAGAATTGTGTAGCAGAGTTTCCGTTAGCATGTAATTACCGGACTATGACCGGATATGCTGATGTTGCTTCAGTTTATAATCGTAACAGATCGAAAAATTTAGATTAATTTTTCAATAAATGATTCCACAAACAACAAACAACATAATTATTACATTCAAAGAACTTGTAGTAGATGAAGTACATTATTCAAAAGTTTACATTAACTTTGAATTATAACACGGGAGAAACGGATCCTCTCTTTTCCTCTCTCCCCTCTCTCCTGACAGCCCGTCAGTTTCTCATGCAGTGGGCGGGGCTTAAGGTCAGACTCAGCAGCTGGTCTGATCTCTCGCGTACTTCCCTCGCGTTTATGTCCATATCGATCAGATCCAGCTCTCCTGATCGGCTTTATAGAGAGCACAGATCAAACTATTAAGAGTGAATATCGGCCGATAATGACCAGCGGCCAATCGATCGGAGCATCGGACATTTTGACCCGCAGGTTTTGAATTTACCGGTTTTTATTCAATTTTACCAGCTAAAAACCGGTAATTACCGGTTAACGGAAACCCTGCTAGGTACCTGAGGCAGGATGGTGATGCGGAAGGACTGGCTGGTGTTCGTGGCCCTCAGGTAGATGGATAGTTTGGGGAAAAACCTCCAGGGCGTCTCTCCCTTCAACCAGCACGCATACTTGCTGCCATCCCAGAACCCTGATGAAAAGTCCTGGATCTGAACCAAAGAGAAACAACACAGGAACAGAAACAGAAGGTCAGCTCAGCAACAACACAGGGCTTCTGTTTCCTTTCATTTACCCACTTGGGATTCATCTGCAAGGTCCATTAATTAAAATGTGGCTTCAATGTTCCAATTAACCTTGGGCTCTGTTTGTGTGCAGCTACAAACATGTGAAAAGCAGCTGGAGGAGGAAAAACAACAGGCATGCACACACATATTTTTTACAGCGGGGAAAACGTGTGATCCTTCCCCTCAAAGCTTCTGCGTCCTTGAGCGCGAGCTATCCTCCCCTGCATCGCTTCCCTCTGACAACACGTTTCATCACTTACCAGAGAGGTGCGTGTGATGGCGTCTACCACCGCATTGAAGACGTTGGCAGGGAGACGCAGCAGTGTCGTCCCGCTGTCGACTATAGCTTTATCCGTGTTGTACTGAAAGAGACGGAGAAGTGCAGTGGAAGAGCAGTTCAGTTCAACAGGCTCCTGAGGGGGGTGTTAGAACAGAATAACCCTCCAAACCGTGGTGATACAATCGACTTTTCTGCTTTAAAGAATGCATTAGTTTGAACTGTACCTCTCTGCAGTCCAGGTCCAGATTCTGGTCGCCCACCTCCAGCTTCAAAACCTCCACCTGATAGTACCACTCCTCTACGATGGGGGTGTACCACACGGACCCCTGATACAGAGCCGGCTCAGCCCCGCCTATGATCTGAGGAAGAACACAAATATGTGTCAAAACCATGGCAGCAAGTCAAACATATTTATTTTCAACTAAAATGCTTATTTGGGTTATGTGTGTGATGTTTTATTATATCTGATTATCTACTCGTACACTGTCCATTATCGTCATTGTTGTTGTATGTGCTTATTTTGGTCTATTCCTTATTATTATTTTTTTATTTTTTCATTTATTTTACTTATATTTTTATATTTTATTACTATGACCATTCGTTTATTTTTGTCGCTTGTTTGTCTATTCACTGGGGAATACCACCTGGAGGGGGAGGGTGGTGGGATCTGGGGTGTTTGCAACTTATTGTCATAAATGTTGGACATACTGTATTTGTGAAAAACTGAAAAATAAAAGTTGTTTAAAAAAATATATATATATATATTTATTTTCCTGGACTTCGAGGTAAAACGTCATGGATCAAAGAAAGATGTAGGAGAACTCATAAAGGACTTCGGCAAAGACTTTCATAGTGCTAAGATTACACTGACACTAAGTTAGTATATGTGAGTCTGCTGTGGTGCAACTCAAATGTTCTGAAGATGGATAAGTAAAGAAAATGACACTGTTGATACTTCACTCCGTGCATTATACTGTAACTAAGATGTTCATGCAGGCTTTAAATACATGGGTGAAAAACATCACTTCATTAGAAGAAGAATTAGGGCTGCCCTCGACTAACCATTTTTATAGTTCACCATAACGCAGCGTCCACACGGCAGCGTGCGTTGAAGCTTGCCGGCGGGCGTGTCTGAAGCTCGACCAACAACCAATCACGTGAATCTCCCGCCCCGGACACACAAGCATGCAGTTTGATTGGCTAGAGCAGGGGTTCCCAACCTTTTTTCCCCAAGAGCCCCCCCAAATGACTCCTGTTGGAAGTTGCGCCCCCCTTTATTAGCTACTAACTTGAATTTGTATTCAAATTAATTTATCAATTATTTTTTATATTTTATTGTAATGTAGAGACAAGGCTTTTAGTGACAATCATGTATTGCATTACAATTATATGTAAAAAAAAAAAAAAAAAGTCTAAATATTTGATATTTGATGGCCTCAAATCATCTGAGGCCTGGCGCCCCCCCTGCGATCTTTGGCGCGCCCCCCAGGTTGGGAACCACTGGGCTAGAGCTTGTACTGGCATATGATTTGATTGGCTGACGCTTCCGTCGAAGCTTGAAAGGTTGAACTTTTCTCAACTTTTGAAGCGAGCAACGGAGACAAGGCGAAGCGACACTCCCACAATGCAGTTCGGCAAAGTGTGACATCACCCCATTCAAAGTAAATGAGAAGCTGCGTTGAAGCTTCAACGCACGCCGCCGTGTGGACGGGCCGTTAGTCATCAATTCAAGTGTTAAGTCGACACGTTCATGATTATTTTCTTTTTTTTGCCTTCACATAATAGAATCAGTTCAGAGGCTGAGAAAGAACGTTGATTGACGATCATGATATGTTGTGTTAATTATAAATACATTTATTTTGACACATGCAAAGCACATTTTTGGTATAGCTGTTCAGTGTCCACCCATTAGCATTGTCGCTAATGGCAGAATTGCAGTAATCAGTATTAATGTGTGTAAGGACAAGCAGCACGTATGCATTTATGTATTTCAATTTAGAACAAATAATATAGGCTACCAAAAGTGAAACAAAATGGTTGTCACAATGAGAATGGTTGCCCTCCTTTCCACTCGTATTTTTAGACCTAAATCTAAATAAGTATTATTTGTATTAAGTGTATATAAACCCTCTACAGTTTAAGATAATTCATAAACCCAAGCTCCCTGCCATGTGATCCATCTGCCTGAGTCAGTGGGTCACCTGCTGGAGTATTACAGTGACAGACGTGCTCTCAGCAGGATGCTATCTTAGCTTAATTAGCTCTACTCTAACTACACCGGGCCTGCAGGAGAGGAACCACACTAAGGAGGACACCAGCTTTTATGTTTTTAAGATCCAACAAAAAGGTGTTTCTTAAACCAAATGGACGTGCTTGTCCTTCACGGCGAATGCGACCCAGGCATCCACCAACTTGCTTTTTAAATTAATGCACCAGCACTAACGAGGGTATGGCCCATTTGAAGTGAGTATATTTATGCATTTTTCTTGTTGTTCCGAGTTTGCATCTTGATGGTTAACTGCAGTTATTGTCAGTTGCTCGGTATGCCGTTGTGCAATTCTAAGATACCTCATATTCTGCTGGTTAGATTTACCTTTATTAATGCAAAAAGTATTTCTTTATTTTTACATTTTGCATTAATAATCTCAATCACCATAATACTTAGTAACTTTAAAATGATGTAGTGAACTTCGAATATGATGTTCCACAGACTCTTTGGGTCAGAGGTTTGTTCTTTGAGCAAACTTTACAGTCAAAGCTCTTGTTATGAAGTTAGTAGATCATACCCAGCCCCTCCTGACTACTCACAAGACTGCCTCCTATGGGGTCCGCTGAGCTGCTGGCTGACAGCCCAGCGCCGCACATCTGGAGGGAGAAGATGTCTGGGATTCCCAGCTGCTGCACCAAGGAGTCGAAGAAAGGCTCCACGGACGAGTCAGGCTACATGAGAGACAGTGTGAAATAATTAACTCATGTTATAAGATGTTACATTTTCCCTTGAAACCAGAGCCAAGTCTGCTCTCTCTCTCGGTTGTGATTGGTTAACTGCTAAAATATGTCCCGCCCCTTACGGCCCGTCCACACAGCGGCTTTGGAAAAAGCTTGCCGGCGGGCGTGTCTGAAGCTCGACCAACAACCAATCACATGAATCTCCCGCCCCTGACACACAAGCAGCGGTTTGATTGGCTAGAGCTTGTACTGGCATATGATTTGATTGGCTGACGCTTCCACCGAAAGCTTCAGAAGCTTCAAAAGTTGAACATTGCTCAACTTTTGAATCCTGAAAATCCTGGAAATCTCCGCTTTGCTTCCCCACAATGCAGTTCGGCGAAAAGCGAGGCAAAGTGACGTCACCCCATTCAAAGTCAATGGGCAGAAGCGTTGGAAGATTTTTTTAACGCTGCTGTGTGGACAGGCCGTTAGCCTATCACCTGCAATGTGTTGGAGCGCTAGCTAATTGAAGTTCTGATTGAAACGATATTCTGACCACATGGGTACGATGGTGTGAGGATGCTCTTAGGTTTTCATGTCGTGCATGACCAGACGTCTCAGGAAGTTTAACCTGAGGAGACGGCAGCAGCACAAAGTGATCAGCGTGCGTTTATCTGCCCAGCGATCACTGGCATTTGGTCCTAAAAGTCGCTGTAGTCGGCACAGAATGAAAGAATGCATTGTGCCGGTTTACGTCAGTTGAGTTCCTTCAACGCTAAATATCCAAAGCACACGCTGGGCAAAGCAACTTAAACTGGAAATCTATATTAAAGAAAAAAATGTTCCTTAATACGCCTTGCAGCTGAAAATCATAAACACAAAACTGTTTCTGTTGTGATGTGAAAGGTCTGTGACTACACCCGGATAAGATCTCAGTTTAAAAAAGTTATTCATGTTTAACAGACGTGTGACAGCAGGAAGTCATGAAATAATAATTCAGAATTAACTTGAAAAAACCTGATTTTATCGAATCACTTTTTGTTATGCTCTCTGTGTGCTCACTCTTAAGTGTTCAATGTGTCTGTTCTGCAAATAGACTAAATGTAGTAGAATAAACCTTACATGGGTTTTGGATGGTTTGACCAGTGCATCTGCAAATGACTCTTACCGTTGTGCATTTATGCTGTCATTGTTGATTGCAAGTCACTTTTGATCAAAGTATCAGCTACTCTACATTTTAAAATCTCTTACCCGTGCCAGCATGGGGTAAGCCAGACCCAGGATGCCCTGCCAGTTGATCCCGGGGAGGAAGAAGCCTTCGGAGGACAGGATGGCAGCGATGTTGATGATGAAGGTCCCGTTGGGGCCGTTGGGGATGGAGACGCGGTCGATGCCCAGTTCACCTTCCCAGTTTCCCTGCGTGTATCTGACACCCACAGTCCGGCCAACTGACTGGAATGTACTGGAGCTGAACACAGGGGCAGGCATGAGGACAGTTATAAAGGCCTGTGGTAGGGAGCTAGAACGCTACATTTGAGGTATTCAGGCTTTGGGAGTAACAGATTACACGTAAAAGGATAACGCAATCAGGACACAAACAAACTAACTGTATTCCTTTACAGTTACATAAAAGAAGATGTAATCAGATTACTGTTTGATTTAAAAAAATAAATAATGGGGATTACTAGCAGGACACATTTTTTATACTTAATATCTTGGTTGCTTAATTTCTTAAAGGGCCCATGTCATGCTTTTCCGGTTATTACCCGTCCCCTTGTGTGTTATGAAGGTTTTTCTGCATGTAAACGGTCTGCAGAGTCACAAACCCTCAAAGTACACCCTGTAGCGAATAAAACTCTAACACAGAAAAGACCTGTCTATGCTGCCCCAGAACGCCTCGTTGGGGTTTTCTCTTTTTCCATTTGTTTCTTCCCGGAACCAAAATGGACCAATCCGCGGAGCTCCTCTAACTAACAGTGAGTCCCATTGACTTGCATAGAGCTCCCTAGTTGGTAATAGACGAGTTGGGATGGCGGAGAAATGCTCTCCGCAGACCCATTCTCACAGCGTTTATAAACCTTTTTCTTTCTCAATATCAAGCCACACTTATTGTTTTTACTTTGGCTGTGAGTGTTTGTGTGTGCTTAGGATGAGTTTTGCGCTGTATCGCAGACCCGGAAACCACACCAGTAAGCCAGCTCACTGAGCAGCGAGCCTCGCAACGTCCCGACCAATCAGAGCACACTGGGCTCACAGGGAGGGGGCGGGGCAGGAGCTCCAACAAGCCGTGTAGGACAGAGAGTGAATACACATACTATACAGAGATGCTGTATGAGAAACCAATGTGAGTTTGGAAAATTGCACAATATAAATGTATTCTAGTAGACCTCAACAATGGAATTATGATCAGTGGAAATGGCGATGACATGGGACCTTTAAGTCACGTTGATCTGTTGCCTTACAGTAAAGGGATATCATTTTCTGAACTAAACAGACTGTTCTAGCTAGCACTTATTTAATAATAAACAGACACATATTTTATTTTATTTTAAACCTGTGTCCTTCCCACTGCTACAACTAACTCAAGTTGATGACATGATATACAATATAGAGCACCGGAAAAAATAATAAACCAAATAAATGTAATAATGAATCTATATCTCCCGTCCCCATAGCAATACCATGTAATAAGTTGTATGGAAATGCTACGGTGAAGATCATACAAGGCAGTGTTTCCCCTACCATTGTCTTGGAGGGGCGCTGCGCCCCGCCAACGGAGCCCCGCGCCCCCCCTGAAATTCAAGGTGTTTAAAAAAAAGAAAAAAAAAGATTATAATTTTTTTATAACTTTTTTTTTAACCAAATTGCAACTAATCTATATCTACTCTCACTTTACACGTTGAACATGTGCTCTTTTATTAAATAAACTAAACGCTTTCATTTTAAGTTGTGAGTTTAGTGTTTCGGCCCTAAGAAACACTGATGCACCAATCAATAACAATAGCTCCTCTCTCTGCTCCAGACGATTAAAAAAAATATATATAACTATGTGCAATATTATTATTATTATTTGTAATAATGCTATGATAACGTGCAATTGCGTAACTGCCACTACGTTTAATTTTTTTGCACTAACTACTAAATACTGCTAATGATTGCATTGAGTGTGACCATCTATGTTTCTATGTTTCATGTTGTCTGTGGATGTTTAATTGCTCTTTTTGCTGCACTTTTAGTGTACAGTTTTGCTGTTGTGCTGCTGTGTTTATTGTGTGTATTGTATTTTGTTACTCTGGCACAACAATTTCCTTCGGGATAAATAAAGTCTTATCTTATCTTATCTTATCTTGAGATATATCCAAGAGTGTGTGTGACTCACAGTGCAGCGTTGAAGTAGTGAGTAATGAATTGGTGTGAAGCTGCAGCCACGGCGAAGTTACTGCTGCCCGTATCCACCAGGATGTTCACCTGGAAAACACACAGAGTTATTGTTAACAGGGATCTGACTCCAACCCCACCCTCGCTTACACAGCTCCTCCTGAGACACAGGGTAAAGATAACAGCAGTTAGACGGGGTGACATATTAATAGGAACACTTTAAGCTTTTAAAAAGGCCACTGAGATGGTCAGATGTGGAGGGCATTAAGAACATTCACAGTAAATAAACGTATAAAGGAAAGTCAACTGGAAATATTGAGGAGAGGAAATAATAAAGACACACAATGAAGACTATCTAACGTCCACAGAAGTGCAACGTGCAAAAGAAAACACTGACAGTAGTACTGCACATTTGTATAGGGATTGCAGTGTTACACAAAGTGCACACATGACTATGAACCTCTGATTGAATTGCTCTCTAATGTGTGATCTATGAGACAAATGTGCCTGCCTCTGGCTACTGACATGCCTTTCTGACCTCTCCAGCCCCCTGGTGTGTGTCATGTGCACAGTGGGGACCAGCTAACAGCGGTTGGGATAATGTTGCCTGCAGGCATTAAATAAATGAGCAGGAACTAATTAGCTTGCAGACTTCTGTCACCTCTCTCTTCTGAGCAGGGGCCACATTTACACTCACATTCCTCACCATGACGGGGTCATAAAGCTAATGCTCCGTAGCCGACTGATGACTCAACAACAAAGACGTCTATACTGTGGCTCTTCAGTAATGTCACATGACACAGTCTATGGATGTACATACAAAAAACACCCAAATGCGTTCATTCACAAAATGTTCCCGCTACAGTCAATCTGTCATGGCTATCTGTCTCTTTGGCTCACATTGTTTTAGAAAGAACAGAACAGCAAGCAGGAAGTCGTTCATTTAAAACTTTGAAGTGTTTGACAAGCAAGGAACAAGGAATTCCAACAATTAAATGAAGACTTCCTCAAGTTAAGTTGCTTGAGGCGATCACATTCAAACCGTGTCTTATTAGAGCCTGCTCATCTTTACACTGCACTAAATACCATGTCATTTAGCCGATGCTTTTATCCAAAGCAACTTGAAGGAAATGCAATCCACCGAGAAGATACACATTCAGGACACCAAGAACGAATCAGTCAAACCATTTTAAGTGCTCTGGCATTAGCTTTAACACTAGAACCGCCAAGGGTCGCTGCATACCTAAAACCGCCAACTGTACCCGCTAATTAGAATGCATTGATTTTCAAGGTACAATGTTCTTTTATTCATCATACTAATACAGGGCGACTGTGGCTGCGAGGGAGTGTGGTCGTCTTTCAACCAGAAGGTTGTGGGTTCGATCCCAGCCCATGCAGTCAACATGTCGATGTATCCTTGGGCAAGATACTTAACCCTGAGTTGCTCCCGATGGCATGGCCAACAGTGTGTGAATGTGTGTGAATGTTAGGTCCTAGAGTAAGGTACACTGCTGAATGGGTGAATGACATGTGGTATGTAAAGCGCTTTGAGGGGTCGTAAAGACTGGATAAAGCGCTATATAAGTACAGTCCATTTACCATTTACAGGGTTAACAGTGAGTTTTGATGCAGAGTGATGAAACTTATACCAATAGAATCTGTGGACTCTCAGCTTTCATATGATATCTAGTGTGAAGATAGCATGAAGTATAAAATATCGCTAAAAGTGTCTATCTATCTATCTATCTCTAACTACAGTGTTTCCCCTAGGTTTACTGCTTTGGGGGGGGGGTACTGCCTGAGCAGGGGGAGGGCTCACAACTTAAAATGAAAGCGTTTAGTTTATTTAATAAAAAAGCACATGTTCAATGTGAAAAGTGACAGTAGATATAGATTAGTTGCAATTTGGTGCTATATATATATATATATATATATATATATATATATTAATTTAAAAATAAAAACTGTAATAAAAACTTTTTTTTGTGACTTTAATCTCCAAGATGCAGTTATGCAATTATTACGATGTTTAGATTATCCGAAGGCCTGATATCAATGTGGAACCTCGAAAGTAGCACACATAATTCCTTGTAACCCACTGCCACTTTGATACTCAGGTGTGCATGAAGTCATTATAGCACAATAAGGGAAACGGTAATTATGTGTCATCAAGTTGGGCACAGGAAGCCTCAGTTGGCCGGTCTGTGGGAGTCAGGCTTATCAGTTCATCCTCCTTGGCCGGGCGCGAGGCCCATCACTGTGACTGTGCCATGGAAACCCTGCAGATGGCATCCCTCCAATCACACCAGGCCTGAACCGGACAAACAGGCCAGATACTGAAACCTTGTGGTGAGGGAAGGGAAGCAGGGGCATTTCCTTATCCCCACACAGTCTATCTTTTCTATTCTTCTTCTATCCTCCCTCAGCTCGGCTACTGAGCCTCGGGCAAATCCCCACCCCCGCTGCAGATGAGCGCTCGCTGTTTAATTGGCAGAGGCTCCATGGCGGCATTGTGCATCTGCTACCTGTTTGTACCAATTAGCAGATGTGAGGCTCTCCATTCGACACCTCAGCCTGGCTGTGCCACACGCTAACAGATGTCGCAATTACAGGCTCATTTGAATAGAGCCTCATTTAACACCGCGGCCCTGTTATCACATCATCATTTAGATGGAATAATATTGAGAGAATAACTCAATAGAATTGAGTTACAGGACATTTTGGCACGGTATAACCAAATCCAACCAAAGTGAAGTGAGCTCTGCTGGCATGAATAACTGATGAGGAAGAACGATCTGGAAAATATATCTAACTGCGGTTGTTTTGATTGATTTTAAAGTTGCGGTATGATTCACAATATATGAGAGAATGACAATTTTTACATCAGTGTTAAAAAAAAAAAATTAAAATGATCATGTGGTGATTGTTTGCCAGTCTCTACCACACACAATTATTATTTTTGTCCATGCGATTTGCATGCCGGGAAATCCCTTCATCGTCACGATACAAAATCCAGAGTGCTATTTTGACACATATCTCGAAAATCCCGTTTTCTGTGATGTGAACATTAATCTGGTCCATATTGAGATTTCAATGATATTCTAAATAATTTGTCAACACTTTAAACTGATATGAACGTTTCACTCTAACTCTACATGACTATAAAGCTGGAAAATATGAAGAGGAATATCCAAAGGTGAAACCATTTACTTCATCCTTTCTTTAAATTATAACTCCAATAAATTGTGATGTATAGCTCATAGCATTACCTCTGTGACAGAATGACATCACAACGCAAAACTTGTGCTTCTATTGGCTAGCGTTGCAACACATTGTGCGTGACAGGCTAAGGGGCGGGACATCTCTAAGCATTCAAACATGTCATAAAATGTGAACCTGAAAATATGCGCACGTCCAAGCTTTTTTTCATGCTATGACAAGTAAAAAAAACAACAACAAATGTGTTAATAATGTTCTTTTTATGTACTTATTTTGTAACTTAAGATTTGAGTTGCTAAATAAAATGGGATTTGTTCGAGTAAGTTAGTAGCTGTTAGGGAAATAATTTGCTTAGGTATTCATCCTTTGACACAGTTCATCATTTTCTCCTCTCACTGTCTCCTTTCCCATGGCATTGGTCTACGGCCTTGGGTATAGCTGCTATCTCTCTTAAGGAGGGGCAGCTTGGGCGCATTGTTGTTGCCAGTCTATGGACGAGAGCTCTAGTTAGATTCAGGGTCCATATTGCTTAGTCTCACTGATAAAGAATGTTGATTATTACACTCCGAACTAGATAAAACATCGAGCTGCAGAAAGAGTTCTTCAGAATTGGTTTGGCAACCGCTGTGTCAACCCGTTACACACCACCTGTCTTGTCAACTCTCCGGCCGAAACTCCAAATAAACCGTCAGTGTTTGCCATCAAAGCTCCAGCTCTCCTCGTGTCTCCTTCATGAGTCGGTGACTCCCACTGCATTGCTACACAGAAGTTTCCTCCACAGTAGCATTATCATGATTTGATCATTTCATGTACTGGGGATTAATCATGAAAGAGTCCAATTGTAATACATGTGCTGTTATTTATCTGTTTACTGTTGATAGCTATAAAGAAACCACACATGTGGCCGCTTAAAGACCATAGTTTAAAGTTAATCGCATTCACGCTTTTAATGCTGTCCGAGCATTATCAACAGGAATTCAATTTGGCTTTGAACAGATTATAGTTTGGAGAATTTCCTCTTATAATGACAAATCATTTAACAGTGTTGTTTGATCAGAACAGCAGATATTAGGGCATTGTTTCCAAAGTACAACTAATGGTTGGTTGGGTGGGAACTTTGCTTCTGCATTATCCTCTTAGGTTGACACAGGGCAGGCACCACCGATAAGCCTCTGAGAGCAAACTGAGCACCCAACGTCTTAGACACTGTGATCTGTTTAACCTGAGAAGAAGAGAAGCCATTAATGAGATAATTCACCTTTGGCTTAATCTCCTTTTTAAACACATCTTCTTACAACATGCAGCTTTAAACCTACAACACCCTGAAGTGTCATGTATTTTTAATACCGACGGGAAAATCCCTCTGCCGACTCTTCCGGGACCATTTAGTCCTTCTTAATCATTAATGTGATCTTGTTAGGCATTTTACATAACACGCAGGAATACATTGTAAATTAAGAGATGGCTTTAAGGAAAGCAAACATGCAACCAGGACTAATCATACTTCCTCACTTTTTACTCTGCATTTACATACACATTGGATTTAATTGCCTGCCTATAGACTACAGATTAAAATGAGCTCATTAACTAACTCGGTTACATTTATATTGGGGTAGAAATGTTGGTTAAAGTGCACTGTCACTCACTGAATAGTAAATATATTTTAAAAAGCACATGTCCAATCACAAGAAAATAGGATTCAACTATGCCTGGATCAGGGCTGTTTTGCACAACTGTGGAGCTCTTTGCTCCCTGGGAGCCTCATAATCCCGTCAGCTGCCTGCTTAGAAACAGAGGTCCTCACAAGCAGCATCATGTGAGTGCATGTGAGCGGGCTTTAGTCTACCTACAGACCCCAGGGCTGTAAAGTCCTGATCCAGCTGCAGCAGCCCACAGCCATGTTTCCGGACAGGCCTCCAAATAATCAACTGATTGTATTTATTTAAGTGTTAGACAAACTGTTTAATCTTCCCATGACCCAAGTCCTTGTTCTAATATGTGGGTCATATCAAACAGCCATTTAATAGGCCTTGTAATCTAATATAAAAAATGGCCTGAATAGGAAGCCCTGGGGTGAAACAGACACACTCTGCCCCTTCAAACGGTCACATGGTGGACGGCCCCGTTCACACACAGCAGACAGAACATGCCAGACAAGGGGCTGAATATAGCCAGTGGGGGAAGAAGTACTCAGATCTTAAAACTTAAGTTAAAGTAATTATACTGCAGTGTAAAAACACTCTGTTACAAATTAAAGTCCTGCATTAAAAATGTTACTTAAGTAAAGATATTAGCAGAGAAATATACTTAAGTGCCAAGTTTAAAAGCACTCATTATCAAAAGTGGCCATTTTGGGAATACTATGTATTTGTGTGATGCATTTTGCAACTGGTAAAGGAATTCATAACTTTTACGACTATGTATATGCCAGGTATCTCCAGCTATAATAGTACATCATAATGTTTTAGTTGATGTCATGTTTGTATTAATAATATGAACCTTCTCCAGTCTCTAATCCTGTAAACAATAAATGTAGTGAGTAAAAAGAAATGTAGTGGAGAAAAAATATAAAAAAGTAGCATAAATGGAAATACTGAGGTCATGTACCTCAAACATGTAAATGTAGTTAATTTACTTAGTTACTTTCCACCACTGCTAACACATGAGACTGTGTAAATACAATGACTAAAAAAAGAAGAGTAAATAAAGAGTAAAGGAAGATTTAAACACACAAACGGACTTACAGAGGTAGTAAAAGTACTCAGATCTTTTCCCCTTAAACTGTGGGTTTTCTCTGGAAGTGTTTCCTTGTACGATGTGAGGGTCTAAGGACAGAGGGTGTCGTGCTGTCATACTGATATGCTGTACAAACTGTGAAGACCACTGAGACAAATGTAACATTTGTGATATTGGGCTATATAAATAAACATTGATTGATTGAGATCTTGTACTTAAGTAAAAGTAGAAGTACCAGAGTTTAGGAATACTCAGTTTTAAAAGTCCTGCAATCAAATTGTTACTTCAGTAAAAGAAGAAAAGTATTAGCAATAGAACATACTTAAAGAACCAGAAGTAACTCATTTAGCTGATTGGCTCATTTCAGAATCATATTTGTTTTGATTATAATGTATTGATGATTAATCAAAGCTGGTAAATGTGGAACACATTTCAATTATTGTATTTACTGCTGGGTAGCATGTGTATTTACTCCATGTGTAACTAAAGTCTTATTTTAGTGTTGATCATATTGTTTATCATTGATCCATATCTACAAAGTACCTCAAACACATTAATGCATCAACAATTATAATCAATACATACATGATATATGATTCTTAAATGGGCCAATCTGCCTAATGAGTACTTTAAGTATATTTAGATGCCAATACTTTTGTAATTTTACTTGAGTAACATTTTGAATGCAGGACTTTTACTTGAGAATTCTTACACTCTGGTACTTCGATCTACTTTTACTCAAGTACAAGATCTAAGTACTTCTACTTTAATCTAAGTATGAGATCTGAGTACTTCTTCCTCCACTGGTGATAACATTACCTTTTGCCCAGGAGTACCAAGAGCCATCTCGATGTAGTAGCCTCTCCCAGAGTCTCCCTGCAGGTTGCCCACCATGTCCAGGAAGTCCACGGTGCCGCTGGGGTCCGAGGCCAGCGAGAGGCCGGTCCCATCGGTCCCATCGACCGTCAACACCACCCTGCGACTCAGCTCCGAGGACACATTCAACTTCCCCGGGTAAATCTTCAGCGGTATCGCGAAGTAACACTTGGACACGCCGAAGTACAAACTAAAAGCTAATATGGAGATAAAAGTAGAGTATGCCATGGTGGTGTTGCTTATATTAAGGTGATAACGGGCATAAGAGAATACTTCTTGTTTAAAGTTTGATCCTCAGTTTGGCCATCATGGAAACGCCTCCACTGTGGTGACCGACATCATGAGAACGCTGCCTCTCCGCCATCAAGAAGAAGGGAAACACTCAGACATGTTAACACAGTTTGACTGTTTGACTGTCACTGTTTGACTGCAGTCGATAAACTTATTTTCCTGGATGTTTCGCCTCCATAAGTTTCACTCCTCCTCCAACTATGTCAAGCTCAGGTCAAGCTAGATAAAACAGAAAACACCACTTTCGGTTGTTTACACTTTCAAAGTAAGATAGATCCTAACGGTCTTAACGGAAACATTAACGAAAGCTTTTAAATGAAGAGCAAAGGAGAATACACAAACATGTTTATATTGTAGGCTATATTAATATACATCTTCGTTATGCTACTTTGTACTTCCACTTCACTAAATTGTAGTACAATATTGTTGTATTGTGTAGAGTCTTTTATTTTGAAGGCACAGTGGCGTAGACGCTCTTGTTTTCACAATTTCCGGTTGTAAATTAACTGCTATTTAACTGCCGTAAAGGTGAGCAATTTCCCACCATAGTAACTTCAATTGATGTAAACACGCCGGTAAGGTACGTTTTCTCACTATCGGATATGTGTGTTTCACTTGTTAACAGTGTTTCCAAAAGTAGACATTGTTCCACTGCCTTTTGCATCGCTTAATGTGTCCGTATTTACGGTAAATCCAATGTTCCACCCTTTGGTTCTCTTGATATGGTAGGCTACTCTAATAATTGTAATTATTTTTAATCTGTTCAGTCACAGTGAAGGAAATCCCCTCATGCTTACACCACACTCAAATGTTACATCAGCACAAGGTATTTAAAACTTTATAATTCAGTTGAATAGTTTTGCTGTGCATTTTTTAGTACTTGTTGCCTACATGCCTTCCAGTCCAAGTACAAAGCAGGTGTTGCTGATAATAAGTCCATGCATGTGTAAACATGGGCATATTCTTGTAGATATTTATGCTTTTTCAAGTTTTTTTCTATAATTTTAGAGAAAATCCCATAGACCAATAATGTACTTGTTTTCCACAGAGAGCTCAAATGCTAATGAGATTTCAAAATGCTCAGTATATTGCACACCGATTAATATAAGCCTGTTATGATTATATTTACAGTTTGTATTATGAGTAAGGCAATAAAATCAATTCCAATCTACACAATTCAGTCTTATATATATATATATATAAACACTACCTGTATAACATGACTCAAAATTCTCAGATAAATTCACATGTTCACATAAGCTCATTATGGCATGCACAGTTATACAATATAGTGAAAAAGGCCTGATATAGTAGTGTTGTAAGACCCCATTATACACCCATTGCATGCATAACTTTAGTCATCCAGAAATAATGGCCCTCAGCATCACACAGCAATCACATGCATTTCCTTCATGCTTCTGTCAATGATCATGTTATGTCCACTACAATATGAGGAGTTAATCCAGCTCTAGTATAGATTGGGGTCTTCTTCCTCTTTCTCTGCACTGTCAATGCAAATAGGACTTTTCCTGAAACATGCAAAACCCTTACTTGGAAAATTAAATGCATTCTCTTTTCTACACCCATAACTTGCAGGGTTTCCTCCAGAACAACTGTAAAAATGTATCTCAACCTGGGTAGCTGCCAAAAGTGTACATTTTGACGGGGGCCATATGTATACCCAATCAGTGTTGATGGTAAATGTATTTGATTAAAAGCGATAAATTCCTCAGTGTGTTCTATATTGACAGAGAAAGCTGAGGTTGCAGCTGCAAAATCGTTTATATTTCCTGCATCCATCTGCTTCATTTGACGTGACAGTGACGTAGAAAAGCAGAACTAGGCGGATTCAGCTTGGATTTCTAGTCCTGGATGTTACTTGAAAGTTAAATAAACTATTGGATTATACGGTACCACTTTACAATAAGACTACCCTTATAAAGGGTTTACGAATAGTTTGTAATTAATTTATTAATTAGGTTGTGAACACTTTATAAATCATTAATAAGCTTTTATAAAACATGAGATAAACAGGGCAACTGTGACCGGTTGCTTGCCAAATAGTGAGCCCACATGTATCTGTACTGCTAAGCCTTATATTGGCTACTTACTTAGCTTACTTCGTCTTCATCAGCCAGCATCCTTGGTATCTGTTGCTCACTGAGTTGATTCTCGCTAAGTAGCCGATATAAGGCTTAGTCATCTTGCCAAATAGTGAGCCTGTGTTGACGTATGAAAACTATGTGAGAAGTGGTTTATAAATGGTTCTTAATGATTAATAAAATGTCATACTGATCATACAGTCAATAACTTTTTTGTTATTAGCATCTGGTTAGCTAGCTATGCTAACGAATATAAGAAGCTTTTTCTACAACCAGTGAGGTAAAGGCACATCTTTATATGATCATTATACAGTAGTTATAAAAAAATAAGAGAATAAAGTAAACGGGTATAAAATACTATATGACAGTAAAAAAAAGGTGTTTTTAATAAACAAGAATACAGTTTGAAAGGGGAGTGATTTGTAAAATATCCATAAATAAAAATAAAATCTGCTTACAGTTCTGTTTCATATGGGTGTTGAGAGATGTATCCATAGATCTCCTAATGTTGCTCTCAAAGTGCACCAGATTGATGCTTTTAACTTCAACATTTAAAACAAAATCTTCCGGACCCCCATAGAGGAGGTTAGGTCCCCCCCCACTTAAATCATGTTCACATGGATAGGAAACTAAATACATTTGCACACACCTTGTGTCCATATCTTTCTGTTTTGGTGGTCATGCCACAACCGTGCACGTGCATGCATGTGTGAGTCATGGCAAGATATCTGGATTAAGAGGTTGCTTTTTCTTTGCACAGCATGAAAGAAAGGCGAAATGAATGGGCTGTGATTTTAGTATTTTTAAGCAGAGGTCAATAATTTGTACGGCCCTCGGAGGATGTTGAAAAAATGTAAATGGCCCTTGAGAGGAAAAAGGTTCCCCACCCCTGGTCTAGTGGTACCGATTATACGGTATAACGACCATTCGAACAATAAAGAGAGTCATATCCTGAAAAGAGACTCACTTAGCGCTGCACTGCTTTCATTATACTGCTAAAATAAAACATATTACTTAAACAAAAAAAAGAAAGGTCATTATTTTAAACAGACCAAGTATTGAACAAATTGAACACAAAAGGCACCAAAAAAACTAAACCTGATCGCCGTATCAAATTTCTTACGATGTGCTAATCGTGCAAAAGGATTAAAAAGCATGGTATATTGTGCAATTTATATACAACGACTTCAGAGGGAAACAAAATGACTGATGCAAGGCAAATCACCCACTTGGCTGATTTAGAGCCCCCATCTAAATAATATTAAGGGGGCCCTTATCCTCTTCCTGTAGTGCGTTATATAGGTTTAGGTGCATGTTAATGGTCTGCACCCTAACCCTAACCCCACCACTGAGGGGCAGTATACATGTCTGGATCCAGTGTAGGTACAGTTTGGGCCTTTTGCACGTGTGCCCACTGACAATTGTCTCATAATCCGCCCTTGGGACATCAGTCCAGTCAAAGGATACTTGACTACTGAGCCTAACAACTTTTCTGGCGGAAACTCTGCAGTGTTAAGGCAAGATCAATGTCATAGGCCTTCTCCATGCTGCCTGCTTCACACAGAGACACCCACTGTCTGGCTGTGGATTCCTCATGAGTCCACAGTTACACTGTCACATGTTCGCCCCTCTCCCTCTCTGCCTCTCTCTCTCTCTCTCTGCTGATCACTATAGTTACAGTAACCTGAATATTATGAGGCAAGACTGTGACCACAAAAGATCATCTTTCCGGTGTGTTGCCTGTCATGCACTGGGTCTTGTGAATGACCCATTTAAGCACAATTCCTGTTTCTTCCTCCCTGTGACTTTGAGATACTTCCTCAGCCGTAGAGTTGAGAAACAGCAGGAATGCATTGTTCCCTTGTCTAAGTGATTACAGTGATTGATAATGCGTGTTATAGGCAGATTTGGGAGGGTTACTTTAACAATGTAATTCGTTATAATTACTATTTACCTTTAAAAAAAATGTGATCAGAAACCTAATCTGAGTATCAAAATATAAGAATGATGTAACCTGGATTGCCTCAATATTAAATGCAATGCAAATAAATATATAGTATAGATTCACACTATTAGCCTACAGAACAGTACAGCTTACAAAGAGGAAATACAATCTGATTCAACACTATGCTCATTATAGTTTTTACTACATTGCAATCCTGCCAGTTATGTAATGTATTACTCCACGAGCCTGCACTGCTTTAATCTACTTTTGTCATTGGTTATATTTTAATAATGTGCCTCTCTGTATGTCTTAATGCAG
>CALSBZ010046715.1:41811-82244 GCA_943591055.1 Gobionotothen gibberifrons
CACACACACACACACACACACACACACACACACACACACACACCTGGGCTTCACCCATTCAGCATCCTTTTGAATAAGCAGCAAGACGCGGAGCAGAGGAGGAGAGTGAGCACAGCTCTCCCCAAGACAATCACACACGCGCATTTATGATCCGAGCGCAAAGAGGGGGCGCAGAGGAAGAAAAAACCTCAGTGTAACGAAAAAGTAAGGAAGGAGATATTAAAAGTAGATACTTGGACCGGTTTGCATCAAGACAGTGGCAAATGTTTAACCTTACCCCAAGCGCACAGAAGAGAAACCCAGGGAGGCACCGGTCGGAGGAAGAAGAGAAAGCATAGCTTGGGGGGATTGAACGGAGCAGGGCATGTGGATATTGGCTTTTATCTTTTTCCAGAGCATCTTGAATGGTAAGTTTCTTCCGCTCATTTTTTTGTTGTTTAATTATTACTGCTCATTACCTATTGCATGGGGCAAATCAGCGGCTAAGTAAGTGAGGCAGGGTGGAGGTCACCTGTGACCCACATGAAATGGATTTGATATGCTTGTCAAAAAGGCTGACACCCTTCACATAGGGAGAGACACGGGCGAGGCATCTATTGCGTTTACAATCTCTCCTAAAACACACACACATACACACACACACACATCACTGGCCTTCAGTTACATCCTGAGCCAGATGAAATAAAAAGCATTAATGATGTATGTTTGGGCCTTTAAAAAAAAAAATGAATTACACTTATTTTATTGATTTGATTTGAGGATTGAAGTTTAAGTTTTAAATGTGTTAATCTCATTAATGCAATTTGTTTTTATTTGATGCCTAATTATACTTATTCTGCTCCACCGTGGCCCTTAGTAATAAGTGACGTATTTAATATAATGGATATTTGGTTTAACCCCTTCCCCCCTCCCCCACAGTTAGCATATGTTTCAAGTTTAAAGTGGTCTAAACTATTATAATTCATTAAAATGTTTACCCATATCTAATACATATTTTCATTATGAATACGTGTGATGCAAAAATGTTTGTAATTATGGGTCGTTCAGTGTTCCCAAAATCTCGACATGCAATTTCGTCTCCAATGTAGCTTTATGTAATTTACCTTCAGTGATTCAGCACCATTAGTACAAATTGTTCTTGTAAGTAATACAAACATGTAATGTTGATTATGAGACACATTCCACAGAGGTCACATTTAAAAAAAAAACTAAAAATGTGACACATTTTCCATTCAAATAGCCCAAAGTCTCATTCTCCATTCAAATGCCGTATTCCCACATTTGCTTGTTCGCCTTGTATTCCATGTACGTTTTTGAGCGAATGTACTGTAGTGCACACATGCATGCGGCTAACACCGTGCACGCAAATCTGTGTGCTCGTATCTATAATCAATAGCAGAAAATTGATACAGTTTATTGCATTCACTTATTGGTCAGAGCCCCTTCTAACAGGGAGGGATTATGGCTGACTGGGTGTGTACGAAAACAAGGCAAGAAAAAAAAAAAGGGAGAGTCGAAGATGGAGAGGGAGAAGGAAAGAAAATGGAAACGTCTGTGAGAAAACACATCAGGGTGACAAGATGGGGATTGTTCACGTACACTGAAACCAAAATCAAGCCCCGCGGTCGGCTGCATTCGTGTGAAAAAAGCTGAATTCACAAAGCAAAAATTTGGAGATTTACAGGTATAAACACATTTAGAAATGATATCCCCAAAATGGATGTTCCCCTTCTGGCTGGCGTGATAAAATAACGCTTTGGAAATGGATTTTTGTTTCTGTGTCGTCGCTACGGTTTATTGACACTGACTCCATATAAAATGGTATCTCCCTCAGCCCAGCTTGTGCTGAAACTCATAAAGGAACAATAAGGAATCCTCATTAATCATAATCATCTGCCTCTGACATTAGATCAACTGCCATGCAAGATTGTGTCCGTTTATTGCATAAGGGATTATGGAGGAGGCCTGTGGAAAAACAACTGATAGGGATTAAGCAGCAAGACGGCGTTGGGTGCAGACGTTACACTTTGTGTGTGTTTTCGCGGCGCTATCATGGAGTTTTTTTTGCATTTGATTCCCCTTCGATCCCTGCTATAAGACTTTGTCCTCTGCGGATGGGTGTTTTTGTTGATTATCATGAAAATGAAGGTGTATCGAGCAGGCGGTGTCAGAATGAATGAATGAATGAACGACCTTGTGGATGGAAACCAGCAAAGCAATTGGATTCCAGACAATTCTCGCTGTTTCAGAGTTGGGCCTATCACATGCTCACTGGTCTGTCTCTATGGTAACCCCCTCAATGGGTGTCAGGGGCTGCGTCCGAAAACCTTCACTCTATATATGGGGGTAGGAAAAAACGATGTGTTGTCAAAAAATGAAACAGGATTCAAATGCATTTTGTCTGCTGTGTTTGGTTTTATTATTATGCTTCCAAGAAATATCACACGGCACTACAAAATGGCAGACGGCAGGGAAATAATGGGAATGATTTGGGGGATGGATTTGGGAGTGTGGCTTAAAACGGCGTTGACCCATAAGTACTTGATAAGAAGCTAATCAGCTTCTGTTACATCAGTGTGCGCATAGGTGATAAGAGGGCTTCTTATCCACATTGCATTGTGGTCATTTTACTGCATGTGTCACCTGAATGACCCCAGCGATCGATTGAATAGAAGGGAAAATGGATAAAAATCTGCACAGTGTTCACAAAATGTCACATTGTAATTGCTTCCATCATGGAAATTGATTTATCATAAGCAATCAAATTAAAATCAAAGTCCTCCTTCGTCATTTTTTTAGACTTTTGCTATTTCCTGTGCCTATCACAGTATGATCCATAAATTCATTCATCAGTACAGGAGAGGAAACATATTAAATATTTCTCCCTGAAAGCTGCCTCTAGGCAAAACCACAGCGAGCCAAACTGGCCCTATTCAAATCCTCATTGCAAAGACATAATGAGATGAGGCTCCTCACACAAACACTGCGATGATTTGTAAGACGTACACACGGCTCAACCTGATTCTCGAGACTTAAAAGGGGCTTATCTCGGACATCTCGAATAAATGAACATTTACGCAGAGGTCAGGGGATCACGCAATCAAATTTTGCTCTCAATTAGCCGCGACATTACACGGGGTAAAGGCAGATCCACTTTGAAATAAGGAAGCTCTTCCAAAGCATCTCGCCCAGTGTAGCTTACAGTACAGTAAATAGCTGCCAACATCAGTTAGCCTGCCAGTTTTACATGACCCCACATTATTACTAACCTGGAACACTGGATCAAGATGCTACAGGGACCCGGTGGGGAGGATAGATAGATTGAATTTGGCTGCAAAAGTAGATTGGGGGATTTTTGCATCGCAATAAATCTACATGAGGCGATGAAGGCACTGATGAGAGACCCGTTTGTTGGTGCTGTGAGGTGATTCTGAACCCGGTGTCGAAATGTCCAAAGATCAGCGGTCACAGTCGCACAGTCGAAAAAAAGGGAAACTTGACCAGTCGTAGACAGGCATGGATACAAAAAAAGTTATTTCCTTAGTTACATAAAATCAGATTACTGTTACATTTCTCTTATTTGGGCTTCTAGCCTCGGCCTCTCAAATAATTATTTCACTGGGTCGAAATTCTATACTGTATGTGTCAAACTAAATCGGAGCATTTTCAGTTTGCTCAGATTTTCCTTTAGATTGTTTGCTAACACTCTCAGTCTAAAGGCTCAATTGGACTCCTTTGTTTACTTCCGGAACGTAGTGACATAACTATGTTACACTTCTATTGGCTGGTGCTCCAACACATTGTACGTGATAGGCTAAGAGGCGGGACATCTCTAAGCGGTTGACGAATCACCACAGAGCCGGCCAGCTAACCAATCAGAGCCGACTGGGCTCTGGTTTCAGACAGAGGGTGAAAAGAGGTGCTGCAGCACAGGCAGTATGAGAAAAGAGCTTTTTGAACATTAAAGCATGAAGACATGTCACAAGAGAGACACTACATACTAATATGAACCTGAACTGGAGCAGAATATGTCCTCTTAAATAAATAACACTTTAAATAAAAAGTGGGTTTCTCTAAAAAGGTTTATATGAGGAGCTCTTTTCCAAAACGCTATAAAAGCCAAATTGAAAATTGAGTTTGTTGTGCCATTTTTGCTGTGTACTGAACTTATTCACTGCTCTATCAACGTTTCATGCCAAATCGCTATATATCCTATATATATATATATAAATTTAATATTAACAAAATGTGTGGGTCTAGGTAAAAAATGTCATTTTCCTGACAACTATTAAAATGGATATATAGCGTTTTGGAAAAGAACTTTTTTAAGAAAATGTTTCTCTTTTCTTACATAATACACTTAGGTATTCATATTTATTTTCTCTTGTCTTTATATGCATTGCATTTGAGTTTGAAATCATCCAAAAGTAACTTAAAGTAATGAGGTTACATAACTTTTATATTTTGATACTTTAGTTTATCTTACTGATTACATTTTTTACAGGTAATAAGTAATTGTAACGCAATACATTCACCCTTCCAACCCTGGCCATACGCTGCACTCACTGCCATTAGTGTGTTTACTAATTACCAATTATGGTTTGGTTGCAGAAGTGGTATCACAGCTTATGAAATTAAATTAGCCCATGAAAACACGTAGCGCACAGTCAAGTGATAGATCCTCTCATGCAGTCTCACTCTGATATGAATATCTAATGGGCCAAATGAAGTTTAGAAACCCACTTAACTGTTGCTCACTTGTGTGAGTTGTGAGAGGGTTTGTTGGGTTACGGGCTGGACACAGTGTGTGACTCCAGTTGAAAGGGCTGCTAATGTTGGGTAATGGAAACCCTGATGTGTGATCATAATAGATATCCCCTAGTTCATACATCCCAGCTGTATAATGAGGGCTACTCTACTGTACCGTACCTCCTCGAGCCTGTCTAGCTCTCTAATTAGGAGCCAGCTTTGGCGACTGGTGTGTGTGTATGTGTGTGTGTGTGCCGTGTTTCACCCAATGTAAAATCTAATTACCGATCACACTGTGTCTGTCTGGATTCCACTGAATCAGAGGTGTAATTGCGCAAGCCCGCGTGTAAATGTCTCTTGCATTAAAATGTTAATGATATCATTTAGCATCTGTGGGGAAGAGCAGAGAAGCCCTCAGCACCCAGATGTAGGTGTTTGATCATGCGTGCAAAGTGAGGTTGTAGTACATCTGGCGGGGGTTTCCCTCTCAGACTGGGTTCTCAGCAGAGAGGATGTTTTTAATTCACTCAGCACCTGTCAAAGTGACATGTTATATTACTGTGCTGTGTTGCGCAGGTACTGTAGGGGAGGTGTAAAGGCTTTATTTTGACAGTTTAAAACAGCCTGAGTCAAGAAAGAGCCTCTCTGCTCTCCTGTGCTGGAGTGCTTCTTTATTGATTTAGTTTCAAAGATTTAAGGACGAAGAGTGCAAAAGTTTAGAAAATACATACCTCAGACATGAGAGAACTTGACCCAAGTCTGTTAACTTTTTATATACGATTAACTATTCTTTAAACACTACAGAGCCCATACCGTGTTCCTGTTAGCGTTGACTTCCTGTCTGTCTTCCTCTCCTGTTCCCTTTAATGTTTACTTCCTGTCTGTCTTCTTCTGCTGTTCCCTTTAGTGTTTACTTCCTGTCTGTCTTCCTCTGCTGTTCCCGTTAGTGTTTACTTCCTGTCTGTCTTCCTCTGCTGTTCCCGTTAGTGTTTACTTCCTGTCTGTCTTCCTCTGCTGTTCCCATTAATGTTTACTCCCCGTCTGTCTTCTTCTGCTGATTTATCTGATGCCCAGTCTAGTAGTAACATCGTGGTCCTGCTAGTACTCTCCATTTATTTTTTTAAATGCAACTGCAATCCGATAACGTCAGATTTTATGTAACTGTCAGGGAATACAGCTATTTGTTCTTGTATCCTGCTTGCTTGGATGTAATCTGTTACACCCCAAGCCTGCATCTGATAGACTGTGTTTATACACACACTGCACATTGGCCCCACAGCTTTTGTTCACTGTGGAAGACAGGTGGCGTAGGTGTGATGAGTTTGCTATCAATCACCCACCAAGACAAACATTCAGGCTGGACCTCATAAATACTGCCTCTTAATCCAGTCCTCCACATACCAGGGCGAGGCTTTGAACTCAACACACTGCGAGGCCCAAGGCTGAATTGATCCCAGCGACTCTGGCCTGGCCATGATGCATTTGTGTCTTTCTCTTTTATGTGTCTTTTCTCTTTGTATGTGCCCACCTTAAAGAGGATATTTTATCCTTTTGGCGTTCTCCCTTTCATGTTGTATTATAGGTTGTGTTTTAAAGCTTTTGTGTGCATGTAAATGGTCTGCAAATGCTAAAATCCCAAAGTTCATTACATTACATGTCACTTGTTCGACGCTTTTATCCAAAGCGACTTACATACTCAATACTGTGGGCAATCACCACAGGAGCCATTTGGGGTGAAGTGTCTTGCCCAGGGACACAACGACATGCTGACTGCAGTGGGGTTTGAACCTGTGACCCCTTGATCCGAACACCAACGTACAACCCACTGCGCCACACGCCTCCACATCCTGACATAACTTTGTAACAGTCGTTCTCCTATTGGCTGGCGCTCCAACGCATTGAACGTGCTAAGGGGTGGGACATCTCTAAGTATTTGACCAATCTCAGCACAGCCGGCCAGCACAACATACTAATATAAACTTGAACATTTGCAAAAATATTTTCACACCATTGCATCTTTGCAGTATTTTCCACATCTCTTATTATTCAACACCGCATTAGAAGGTATTTCATTTACCGTTTTTTCTGATGCTCCACAGTCCCAATATTAAAGTAGGCTAAGGGATAATGGAGGAGGCAAACCAGGATAGACAGAGTGACAGAAAGACAAATGGGTCCAGCTTGGTTTCTCGACAGTGCTCTTTATTTTTAAACCTGGCACAGATGCTAAGATTTAAGACCAAGTTAGTGGTGGTTATTTTTAGCCCAGCAATTTTTAAAGCGCTGTCATCTTGTTGGGGTTGAGGTAAGGTGTGTGTGTGCATGTGTGGGTGCTTTATTGTGTGTTTGCGGGTACAAGTACGTATATACATGTGTGGAGGGTGTGTGTGCATTTAATTGGGGATCTGGGGTGGGAGGGTGGGTCAGGTTGTGACGTGGAGTGGAGCCACAGGAGTCTGATTTATGTCCTTCTAGCCACTCATCGATCCCCCAGCCCGGTGTGAGACTGAGTGCATTGTCAATAATCTTAGCACTTTGTGGTATTCCTAGAATTCCCAGACCTCCTCTGCTCAGACCTCGGTGTGATGCTGCAGTAAGACATCTTGTCCAAAGTCGAATAAGAAGGCGGAGGGTAGCATTTGATTTTAGGGCAGTGAATAGATCATTCTGCAGTGCCTGCGCTGTTGAGGACAAATACAATGTTATGTGTTCTTGCTACTTTAAAACATATTTTTTATAAATTAGCAACCTAATGAGTATCACAATCTAAAAGTAATGTAACCTGATTACCTTCTGTTACTTTTGGATTACATCAATATGAAATGCAATTTCAAGAGAAAGAAAACATTTACAAGTGTTTCACTTAAAGGGGTAGGTAAGAATGGAGAAACCAGCTGGAGTGTGCTAGAAGTACGCAGCTGAAAAAAATCTGCCCCTTCCTTCAGACTTCCTTACAGAGCCCCTCCTCCAACACACACAAACGCGCACATGACCAATGAGGGCACGAGATAAGTTTGTGCACAGATGGAAGGCTGACAGGCAGGTAGGCCATCCAGTTACTTTAGCCGGGCCTGCTCAGATGATTGGTCGTGCTTTTTACAGCGCCACGGCTTCCACAGATGACTTTTTTTAATGTATTTATTGTCAAAGCATTTAATATATTCATTGCTATCGGAATGTTAAGAGCATTCCATGCAATATAACAAAAAGTGGTTAGGGTTATATTATGTACAAGATCACAGAACAATGTGACCTTGGAAAAGAAGAAACCAAGATATCTGCGATAAGAAATGTGGCCTGTGCTCAGAGATTTCATTTAGAGGAAAACCTCCCTTCCATGAAGCATATTCAGGCAGTAGCCTATACACCAACACTGAAACACATGAGCACATACTAGAGTTTAAGAAAGCAGAAATAAAATCTGAGCTGACAGAAAATACTCCGTTTGAGTTTAATACACACAGTTAAGCTCGCACACAGTATTTTATGAACATATAGGTTCTCCTACTGAATTAAAAACAGAAAAAATGAACCAACAAAAGTGAAAACCATAAAGCAGAGTCAGGCAGTAGGCGTATAGATTCACACTTAAGGTATTAGCCTACAGAACAGTACAGTTTACAAAGAAGAAATAAAATCTGATCATTTTACGACAAACACTATGCTCTTTTTAAGTTGTACTAACACTGTAATCCTGCCATCCATTAAAAAAATAGTTTAACAGTAAACAGATCACATATTTGTTATGTAACTGTGAATACTGTTACCTTGGTCTCTGGTAGCATGTAGCTGTTGACATGTTGCTAAGTGTCTCCGTAGACTGTTGCCAGGATGAGGTCTATTACATGTCCCTCTATCTAGTCCATCCATCCCCATAAGTGATTATGCTAATTAGTGTTTGATCAGATGATTAAATAAAAACTCGATTTATCCAAAGTACTAAATGCTCAGAATACATTTGTTTCTGCCCGGCTTCACATGACCCTGCAGGAGAGGAGAGGAGAGGATTAAGATGAGAGAAGTTATACAAAAAAAATACATTTAAAAAAAAAAAAAATCAGGCATTAGAGAAGGAGAAGCAAGCCAGGGGCTGGGGGAGAGAGGAGGAGAGAAATATGGAAACAGAGAAAATAAGGATGTGTGTTTATGTGTGTGTGGCGGGGAGGAGTGGGGGGGAGGGAGGGGGCTGAAAGGAGCCGTGCTGTGGTCCCCTAAGTGTTGAATAAACATGCTTGGTTTAGGGAAATGGCTGCGATAAATGTTTAATATGATAAGTCCATAAAGACGGTCAAATGAGTCTGGAGTATTAAAATGAGCGTGCAGCAGAAGCAGCAGCTTTAAAGGAGGAGGGAAGGAGGAGGGAAGGAGGAGGGGGGGGGCTGATAATGGCAGGCAGAGCTAACAGGATGAGAGCAGCCAGCTGCTGTGACATCAACATTAACACACTCCACCAGCTGCTGGTCACAGACGTCTGCTGGACAAAACAGGGGCGACGGTGTGTCTTCAAAGGGCTGCCATGGCCTCCTAATGACATTATTACCTGTACAGCATTCGGCGTAAGTACAGGATATTTGCATGGCTCAAAACAAAGTTAAAAAGTGCTGTTAAAAAGGTTCAAAAAGAAAAACGGGGACTGATGCATCCAGGGGCCAATAAAGATGAGTTACCACCTAGCAGAATTTGCAAAGTGATTTTTGCAACCATTTTACAAAGTGAATGTGTCCCATAGCCAGATAACATATTAAGGTAGCACATGAAAACAGATCCTTTAAGGCAAAAAGCCGTCAGTGTCAGGTCATTCTCTTCAGCAGCGCTCATGTCGCAGATGCTGCACACTGAAACCTTCATAAAAATCGCGTTAGCTTAGCTGGCATGCAGGTGGACAGCGCTCATGTTAAGACACCATCAACAGCAGCTTTTCTGAAGGCCCTTAACCCTAATGTTTGATGACATAATAAGGTTGGTTGTCCAGTATGTGCCATGTCTACTTGTTTAAGTGAAGTAAGGCCTCTGCCAAAAGGCATCTGTGCACCGAGAACGCCACGGCTTAATCGCGTTATCAGCAGGGGCCGTGCATGCTGACCATTAGATTAGTTTTGAGGGGATTCGATTATATCCACTCAAGTCTAAATCAGACATGTTTAAGAGAATCTTAAAGCATAGAAGTTTCTCATGGTTGCAAAACTGGTGCCTTGAACTCATCCGAAATATAGCAAACAGGATGTCATAACAAAGACAGCAGCAAACTGTTTGAGAACCCAGTAACTCCTTAACAGGTTGTAGATATTTGTTAAATGTTACTTTGCTGTATAAATGAGCATCAGATATCAATATTGAATAATTTAAGCAACACCATCCATCAGTAGTAGATGTTTAGCATGTGTTAAGACGTTCGTTCACAGAGCGCTGGTGGGCAAAAGCAACATGCTAATCACGCTAAATACAGCACTAGCAAAGCAGCGGGTGGTCATGCCATGGTGAGCTACAATGCCCCAGAGATCAATTAAAAAAACAAGGAATCAACTAAAAAGGAAATCGACCCACACTAAAAGGAAGATTTTAGCTGTGTTAAACGTGATTAAAGTGAGCCATTACATAAATGACTTGACATTTCTCTGGCACTGTTAGCTAGCTGACATGTCTGTTACCAACTTGACTCAACAACACTGACTAAATCAGTTTTCCCCCTGTAAACTGTACACAAGCCAGGCCAATGGGAACCCTCAGGACAAAATGTATATAGGTGTTAGGGAATAATTTGCTTAGGTATTCAACCTTCGACACAGTTCATCATTTTCTCCTCTCACTGTCTCTTGTCCCATGGCATAGGTCTACGGCCTTGGGTATTGCTGCTATCTCTCTTAAGGAGGGGCAGCTTGGGCGCATTGTTGTTGCCAGTCTATGACAGAGCATAAGCCGCCATGAGGTAGTTTACTGTTCAGGGACGAAGGTTCCCTGACGCACATTCTTTTCTATGGACGAGAGCTCTAGTTAGATTCAGGGTCCATAATGTTTAGTCTCACTGATAAAGAATGTTGATTATTAAACTCCGAACTAGTTAAAACCTCGAGCTGCAGAAAGAGTTCTTCAGAATTGCTTTGGCAACCGCTGTGTCAACTCGTGACTCACCACCTGTTTTGTCAATTCTCCGGCCGTAACTCCAAATAAACCGTCAGTGTTTGCCATCAAAGCTCCAGCTCTCCTCGTGCCTCTCTGAGTCCTGTTTCCAATTGCTTCAGAAGTTTCCCCCGCAATAGGTATATTTTAAAAGCCAAATAATTTCCATTTACTATTACTTATGGCGAACCTCTGTGGAGCACTGCCGTCAGTCTGTGAATGAGACAAATGTTTGTGGTTAGTATTGAAGTCTCTAATAACTGTACAGTCTGAGGTAATAACAGGAGGAGTATAAACATGTATACATAAATAAAGGTCAGTTTAACAGAACAAGGGAAGAGAAAGCCATGCAAGAGAGCTTTATTTGATTTATCTCGATATTTATGAGATGCTAGCTTCAATTAAATGAATGTACGGAATATTTTGTGGGGATTTCGTTTTTTTAATTCAGGATCTTTAGACCATTAACAAGAACCCTTATATTGCAATCAGTTTGATGATTCAGAGATGTATTATAACATTTTGATGGTCGTGTGACAGCATTCAAAAGCTTCTGCCTATCGTTTTTTGTGTTATCACCAGTGACGCACCTCACAGGAATAAATCAACGATAAAAACATATTTATAAGCATATTCGTCAAAGGGGATTAGCAGGAGCTTTCTATAAATACATCGTTTTTCATGCTGGTTAATTAGGTTGCGGAGAGGCAACACCGTGCTGCTCCCCAGGTCTGGGTTGAATTAGAAAACTATTTTAATGAATAGATAAGATTGCAGGTGGTGAAATAATAACTTCCTCCTAACTGCAAAGTAGATCATTATGAAACTAATATCTATGTGACACTTGCAATCCTTTTATTTACTTATTTGAAGACATGGGTTTCCTTCCCTAGTGCTGGTTGCATCACAAAGCAACTTTAAATGTGTACTGATGGTTAGTTTTTATTCATCATCAGCAGCAGCAGAGGGTGCTGCTTTAGTTTGCTTCAGTATAATCCCTCATCAGATCCTCTCTCATCATCAGAAGCAGCATAATTTAGACATCAGTGTCTTCGTCGCTCAGTTTTTACCAAAGTGAGAAACAGTCCAGGGTCTCTGGCTTCCTCCTTGATGAGACAGGCAGCCACTCTGGCCCATTTAAGACGTGAAAATAGACCGGATAGGAGGAGGAGGGGGCTTCATCTGCTTTGGGGGCCTCGTTTTAGCGTTGCCCGCCCCTCCTAGACATCAGAGGACAGATCTGTCGGTGTGGATCAGCAGCTTGCATACAGCCAACCCTTTCTACTGCTTAATATTCATGAGAGCAAATTGGAAGACAGTCATTTAACTTCCGCGCATGGTGTATTGCCTCTGGGCAGATCAGATCAGTGGGAATGCTTGCTCATACTGGACTGCTTGGCCCAGTTGTCTCTACTCTACCTGCTATGTGTTTTCTTCAGGTAATAGCTTTGGGAAAATTGCAAAATTAACTTTTTAACTCATTTATTCAGTTTAAATGAAAAAGAAATAACACTTTATTTCAAATTTGGGTCATGCACAAGTCCTGTTTTAAGCTCCTGTGAACACATACTTGACATCATACATATTCTGCTATCTGTTAAACCACAGAGTAGGAATATGAATGTGTTGAATAATGCGGCGACTGCGAGTCTTGAGTGTGACTGGGCCAGGTATGATCTCCAACATCCCAGGCAGACTCACCCTGAGGGCACAGAGCAGAGAGCTTTAATTACCCAGGGTTCCCGCTGTCACGTTGTCACTGTGAAGCCACCGGTGCCACGCTGCCATGCGGTGCAGAGTCCTGCTACCACGGCAAGCGATGACAACTCAGGCGATGGCTCTGCTAGCTCAACAGATGCAAAGCGAGTGCCCTATGAAATATGTGAAGCTGAATCAATCCCCACTGTCTCTCTGATTCTCTCTTTGCCTCTCCTTGTTTGCTGTTCTCTCTTTGCTCCCATTTCAGAGTGTTCATGAATAAAGCCAGTGTGGCTGCATGAAACATAGGATAGGATGTCACCAGTTTCCCACATGGCATAGACACCATTCCCTTAGTAGTGTAGGTTAGAAAGAGAAACCAACTCCACAAGACTGTTAATAACAAAAACTGTTAAAGAGGACATGATATTGTCATTTTCAGATTCATATCTAGTGTCTCTACTGTGACATGTTTCCATGCTTTAATGTTCAAAAAGGACATTTTTCTCTCATACTGCCTGTGCTGCAGCACCTATTTTCACCCTCTGTCTGAAACCAGAGCCCAGTCTGCTCTGATTGGTTAGCTGGCCGGCTCTGTTGTGATTGGTCAACAACTTAGAGATGTCCCGCCCCTCATTTCATATTGAATATCACGTTCAATATGTGTTACAAAAAAGTTATGTTATTATGTTCTGGAAGTAAACAATGGGAGTCCAATGGAGGCGTTTCAGGCGAAGGGGGAGTGTGTGGGAGAGAGGGAACACTGGGAATGTTAGCCTCTGCAGCCCATTTACATGCACACAAACATATACAACGCACTGCAGGAAAGGGAAAACCCCAAAAAGCAGAACAAAGCCTCTTTAAGCTGTGAATATAAGATTGAAAATATTCTTTCTTGTTATTCTGAAAACAGCTAGTTAGTGATTTCATCTTTACCTGCCGTTTGCTCCCATCTGCATTGATTGCACGTTTACTTAAATGAAGCGCGCCAGCGGCTGTGAAAACGCACTGTCATGGTTAGTTACACCCTGTCAGCTGATCAGCTCTATTGTGTGAGGCATAACAATCCTGTGACGGTGCTAAACCATCGGTGTTGTTAATCATAATGTAAGTCTGTGGAAACGTTACTGCGGCTGATTTCCTAAATCACATAGAGTTTACACAGGTTTTTTATTTTTTATAAACTAGTTTTCTTATAATGAAAAACACAAAACAGTTATATTGCCTTATTTCGTTACAAACGACATGAATAAGTGCCTAAATTGAGGTAATCATTCAATTTAAAAGTGTTTAAATGTCAAGCAGTTACATTAAGTATTTACAGAACTGTGCAGTTGTGTAATGCAGCCTTCAGTTCAAATGAGTTTATAATGCAGATTGGCACAAAAAGAAAAAAAGAGTGCGAGCATCTGCAAAAACAAAACATAAGGCTTCACATTTTCAAACCATGTCATCTCAATAGAGTCAAAAATACTGGCATATCTGACAGAAACATTTAAATGAAACATTCCTTATGTTCTTCTCCGAAACGATAACCCATGAAAGAAAAAATCACAGTCAATTATAGATGCATACGATGCATTATTGAGCAGTGTCATTTATTTCACCTTTACGGTTGAGCTCATGAAAAATTATGCCAATTACTGATTTCCTCTCGGGCAATGTAGTAAGTGGTCGGGCCTTTTGTTCGGCGTGACACAGGGCTCTCCGTGAGGTCTGGGATGGGGGGGTGGGGGGATGGGGAGGGGTGTACCTGCGTCATCGGAGCATTTGTGGCACCTGAGCTTAGTCAATTAGGAAAACGAGTATAGCGAGGTGATATGCACCCTTCCTTCGTAGTTCCTTTTTTAAATTAAATCAATCTCGCTATCACTCAGCCAGTCCAAATTGAGTTGCTCTCATGTACTTCTCATATGTGAGATAGACGAATATCAAAACAGCAATGACATAAATCCTAATCCAATTTCTCAAAAATAGAATAGAAGCTTACCAGGCAAAGGCACACTTCTTTGATCTACTCCTCTCCAACTGTTAGCTATTGTGGCGCTGTAACGTTCAAAGTCTCAATTAACTAAGTACCTAAATTGTATTTGCAGACAGCTTTGATGTGTGCCAGTTGTGTCTGTCTAATTTTTTAAAGCAGAACATGTCATTTTTTTGCAAATGATTTTTGAAAAACAGTCTTCACTTATCAGTATGATCAATTAGGATTTCAGACAGCATGTTGCTTTTACATTACACTACTATAGACAATATAGACATTTACAAAGGGTCTAAATTATAATCCCCATGCCTTATTCACAAAGAAAATGTCTACTGAATGCAACAGCAGTGTGTTTTAAAAATATACACGAGTGATTTCAAAGTGTCTTCCACTTTTCACTAACCTTGAGCGGTGTCCATGAACAGGTGGGGTTTTGATCCTTCCCCCCCCCATGGCTTCAGTCCGTATTTTCAACAGAGCTACAGGAAGATTGATACTCCCCGTGCCAGCTGGAAAAAAGAGAATGAATCAGAGTTTAATATGACTTTGATGTATTATTTTCATCTTGGCCTGTGCCACAGACCCACTGAGAAACCCAGCACACTTTCCCACCGCATTTTAAAAGATTCAAATTGGCTCAAACTTTTTGATGTAAGAGACTGTTCAGGAGGAGTGTATACAAAAGTTACCCTGCTGGGAGCATACTACCCTTCTTAATATTTTATTGGAATCAATGTGTTTTATTCGTAAAATGCGGTGTGAAATTCACAGGATCTACCTTGCACAGTTACTCATTTCCATAGGGATTCAGGTTTTATCAATTCAGAATACTTTTTGTTGTTGTTGTTGTTGTGATTAATTCACATAATAAAAACGTTTTTATATTGAAATACAGAATTATAATGGAAAACAATCTCCATATTATTTGCACACTTGCCAGCATTTTGAGCTTTTCACAGTATCATATTGTTAACATCTAACATACTCACAGAATGTGCAGAACCAGAGGTGCGTCTTCACGTTGTACAATTCAAAAATGGAAGTAACAAATAGGCTTTTGCAGGAGTGAGTCAGAAATGTGCATTGTTAGCACTTACAAATGAAATCAGCATGGATACAGAGAAAGACAGGAAGCACAGTTGCAAAGAAATAGATGGATGTAGTCAGTAGACAGGCCTGACACCTTGATACAAGCTGTACTGCAGTATTTCACCATGGAAAGGCTGCAGGCTGTGGGTGCCAGATGGTCTGCTTGTTCCTTCTTTATCTGGAATATGAAGTTACATATTTGTATCTGAAGATGTATGTCCCAGTCAAAGGGTAACTTCATTACAAGTGGACCTGGTCGATAACAATGTCTGATAATGTAATATATAAATATTTCTTACTTACTTACTCTCAGCTTGCATCATTTGCATAAATATATGTGAAAAGCTGTTATATTTACAGGTTTTAACATAAGCAGTGTACAGTATTGTATTCATCTTAATAATTGAGACACAGGTCTTCTCTTTTTTGATTAGTGACAGAGCAGCTGAAGGTAAACAAACAGTATTTTATTTCAGGAGCTGCTAGTTAGCAAAAACAAGAGAAACTACAGGTTTGTTGGTAATTTTCACTTATTTTATGTATTGTACTGTAAAAAGCACCTGTTACAACACCTGAAATGCCAAAAACAGCAATATGTTGTTAAACACTTTTTCTGTTTTTGACTTTGTTGCTGGATGCTAACGTTAATGTAGCTTGTAGCTTATATTTTCACCATCTAGCTTAACAGTCAAGCATTAAAAACGACTTACTTTAGTAAAAAGTACGTAGTTTTAATCATGCTGAATCAGAGGTGATGTGAATGTATTCATATTATTTCATAAGAATTCATATTATTAATGTGAGCTAGTTGCTAAGAGAAAAAAACAGCTAGGTTTAGCTAACGTTAGCTCAATAGGTGATAGCATATATGTCTGCAAGCTTAACAAACTGGCATTAAAAAACACTTTACTTAAATAAAGATACGTAGTATTAATCATGCCGAATCAGAGGTAATGTGAATGTATTCATATTATTTCATAAGAATGAACATTATATTAATGTGAACTAGTTGCTAAGGGACAAATTCAGCTAGGTTTAGCTTACGTTAGCTCAATAGGTGATAGCATATGTCAGCTATGTCAATCGTGCATTCAAACAACTTTACTTAAATTAAAGTACGTAGGTATTTTTGAGCAAAGTGTGCATCTAAAGTAAAAGTATTAATCCTTGTGAATCAGAAGGGATGTGATTTAAAAAAGTTATATAATTTTACTTTGACAAATTCAGCTACCTTTGGCTAACGTCAGCCCAAAGGTGACGGTTTATATTTCCACAATCTAGTTTATAAGTCCGGCATTACAAATAACTTATTTAAGTTAGGGTACATATGTATTTTGATATATAAAAGTATTAATCTCATCATGTGTTGTGAATGAATCAGAGGTGATATGATTTTATCATTTGGCTGATTAAATCCCTCCTCTTTAATAGTTTTGGTTTCATCTGTCTATTGTCTAAAAGTATTACTAGTTTGGTGACCTCAGTTTAATGTGAGACACACAGAAAACTGCTATCATTAATGAAACAATATAAAAACATTCTGTGTTATATTATTACTTAGGCATCATTCAAATCTTTCACAACGTAAAATGTGTGTGGTCAGACAGAAATCCACACAGCCAGTCTGCATTATCTGAATAGGTTTACCATTTTCTGTAACAGGGAGTGCAGAGTTATTTGCATTATAGAGTTGGTGCAATTGTCCAGATATCCAATATGCCAACACATTCTTGCAGAAGAAATGCTGCAGTATTGATCTTTTGTATACTGATGATTTTAAATGAGTATTCCTAATTTGTAACAACAAATGGGAGTTGGGTGGATGTGCGTGTGTACATGAGTAGGTCATTGGAGTGTCTCATTGCTGGCTGAGAGCTGCTGAAGCAGAGAAGAGGATGGACACGTCTGCAATTTGAAACCTTGTTAGGAATTTATGAAGTGCTAAAATGTTTTCTCCCCAGGGAGGGTCCAAGCCAGCTGCCAGTGCCACTGTAAGCCATTTAGTGCACAGCCTCTGGGCTTGTCACCATGCTGAGACGCACAACAAATACTGTACAAGTATTATTTTCCTGAAATACAAAATATACAACGCAAAGAGTCGGATGCAAACGTGCTGGCTTCACTCTGAAATCAAACAGCTGTAGATTACTGTGGAGCTAATTGGTCCAACATTGACATTTATTACCCTCCTGTCCTCTGGAGAATGCTCCTGCACAAACTGCATTTGACGTTGGTCTCTTTACTGTGATGTTGGCTTGAATTAAAGCTTGAACATGATCAAGGCAACTGACCTTATTTCATAATTGATAGTAGTTATGCTAATGTCATGTTCCCGAGGTCCCTGCGATGGGAATACATTGATGAATCCTTAACTACTTATCATGTTACGCAAATGGAAGCACTTAAACTAGGTGGCATTAGAGTGATACTTATTTGTGCTTTTTCATTTTTTAAATGTTTAAGAACTTTATTCAAGATTTTGCTATAGTGCAATACCTGGTTGTAACAGCGAACATCCTGTGTTTCCTCTCTTGCAGTTTTCAGTGAGGACCTACATTCCAGCTTATACTTTGTCAATGCATCTTTGCAAGAGGTAGTATTTGCCAGCACCACAGGGACCTCTGTGCCCTGTCCTGCTGGTGGCGCCCCCCCTGCCTCGCTACGCTGGTATCTGGCGACCGGCGAGGAGATCTACGATGTCCCCGGCATCCGCCACGTCCACCCCAATGGAACCCTCCAGATCTTCAACTTCCTGCCATCCAGCTTCAGCAAGCTGATCCACGACAACACGTACTACTGCACTGCCGAGAACCCCTCCGGCAAGATCAGGAGTCAGGATGTCCACATCAAAGCTGGTGAGTCCAACGCTCAGAGTAGCAGGGGTTCCTTTAATAATGATGGTGAGGGAAATGGCAGGAGCACTAGTCAAAGTATTAAATACATGTATTAATAATAGTACTAGTAGTTAGTCCTTTTGTTTCAAATTTTGTTAGCATCAATCAGAATCAGAAATCCTTTATTCGTCTTACGGCGAAACAGATAAAAGGTTACACAGTAGACTTATATATTAAATATAAAAGCAAGCACACGTTAAAATATAAACAAATAATTACACTATGAAAAAAAAAGGTAGCAGTATTTTAAATCATGAATACATATTAAAAAGTGTTGAAGGAGCCGGTATTGATAACAAATTGTAAAGAAATTGTATAAAAATAGTCAAAGAAAAGCATAATTTTTGAGAATTTGAAAGATAACTAAACACGGTATTGCCATGCTTCTTTTCCATACAAACAATTTAAATGTAATAGAAACAATGCTCAAGATGTACTTCCTTTTGCGAGATGAGAGACTTAAGTTTTCTAGATTTGATCAAAATCTAGAAAACGTACAATGTATTGATTTCTGGCAAAGTGCCGTTCTGTGAGCCATACTTTTAATGTTGGGACTAAAATACCAGTTTATATATATTATGTTTTAGTCATGATGGTTTTTGTGCAAAAATCAATCACTTGAAATACTTATTCATGGGATTGATAAATGTGTGTAGTCTAAATTAATTAAGTGCAGGTTTCCAGAGTCTTATAATAACCCTGTCATGTTTCTTTGACAAAGAGCAAAAGCTCAAAGCATTTAAAGCGTGACTTTAATTAACTGACCTGAGTCTGATGGATGGATATCTCACTGCTTCAGGGAGATCGGCTGAGAGTACATATGTTAAAAATATCAAAAGGTTACAGTAGGTCAGAGACATTGTAATAATGTGTGCTTATTTCATTTGCTTACTCCCAAGTCCACTCAGTATCTACTTGTATGGACTTTTTCTCAGCAGATTGAAAATATAGATTGACATTTTTTCGGCGCATTTTAAAGATTTCTTGGACACATTACAGTTCACTCTTGACCGCCACAGAGATAATATTGCTTAGTCAGAATCAGAATGACCTTTATTCGTCCCACAGAGGGGATATTGACATTGTTACAGCAGGAGACCATTCTGATAAAGGCAACATATTACAGTATTAAGTAAAGAGGCAGATGTATGTAACACCTCATAATAATCACATATTCCCTGAATAAAAATTAACAGCATTATAAAAGTTAATAGAAACAAGTAGATGCCAGATGATGGTATATTTACTTGTATTTATTGCACAGTGTGATACACATCCTTTTTTTATATCTGCTCACCTGTTTGACTCTTACCTATTTGGCTTCAACAGAAAAACCTTTTAAAAATGTTGATATCATTTGATTCTAACCTCTGGTGTCAATAAAAGTAGTTATTTTATCTTCTTCCAGTACAACATCGTATCATTTTATACAAACAATAAGTAGTATTGTTAAACTCCTTAAATTGTTCTCTCTATGTGTTACATACCTCCTACATCTCAGTACTACATGCTCAGCTGATTCCTCCTCCTGACATGGCCTTCCTCTCCACACTGCAGGAAGTTATAACAATGCTGGCCAAACTAAAATATGGGTGTCGCTTACTGTAGGTGAAGTGGCTTCTTTAAACACCCCTCAAGTTTTAGGAAAATGGCTCAGTCCAATGAACCAGGCACACCCACATAGGCAGGTGTTAACACAACACACAATTACCAATCACCATATTCAACAAGATTGCGTGCACTCCATCGATACATTTGATAACAAATGTTAAAAATGTGTCTGTATGTATGATGTTAAACAAAGAAAAGTTAGTAGTTACAGGCGTCACGTACCTGCAGCAAAAATGGTAAAAAATGTATATAACTATAGTCCGGCAGTGGCTCAGTCAGCAGGGGCTTGGACTGGGAGCTGTAGGGTCGTCGGTTCAAGTCCTGGACCAGACCTAAAATATGGAGTGTGGACTGCTACTTGGAGAGGTCCCAGTTCACCTCCTGGGCCCTGCCGTGGTGCCCTTGAGCAAGGCCCCGGACACCCCCCTTCCCCCCTCACTCCCATTGCTCCACGGGTGCTGTGCAATAGCTGCCCACTGCTCCTAGTACTAGACTCCTGGTACTGTGTGTGCTGTGTGCTCTGCATGTGTGGCCATTAAAGAGGGTTTCTATTCTACACAGTAATGTTCTCTTATGAGTGAGAAATATATTTATGTTTCTGTTTTTGTTCCCTAGTATCACGGGAACCCTACACAGTCCGAGTGGCCGACCAGAAGGCCATGAGAGGCAGTGTAGCCGTCTTCAAGTGCATTATCCCTGCTTCTGTTGAGGCCTACGTCAATGTTGTATCATGGGAGAAAGACACCGTTTCACTCAACTCAGGTAAGACGAATATATCTTTATTTATTGGGAAGATAACGGAACATTTCACAATCTGGAAACTCGAGTATTTCCATGTTGCTACTTTATACTCTGGAAGCCAATCTTTTACTATTTATTCCTCTGTATTTGGGTTAACAGAATGAACATGAATCCAATCTAAATAATTGAAATACATGTTCCGATTAGTTCTTAATACTTTTACTCGATGCAGTTGTTTTACTTTACAGTGTGGTATTAGTACTCTTACTCACGCATAGAATCGGAATACTTACACTGACAATTCCTCTGTTGCGAGAGAGTCAGAAAGCAGCCATTGTCGAGATGTTTTTGTATTTGTATTTTGTTGTCAGAACTCCAAATAAATATGAATTAAATGACCAAGACAGCTAATGCTTTATGGACAGTTTAAGTGGGTAGTTTAAGAGAGGTTGAACTGCCTTAATTAAATCCAGTGACAAAAATGTGGTAATGGTAAAAGGACAAAGGTGAAGGTATTCTTATTGTCCAAAACTGCACGATTGAATGTTTGACGGACGGAAAGGTGTTTTGCTTTTTATTTTCTCATTGTTGTTTATCCCACTCCTGCTCCTGGCTCTTTGGACACCATGTTCTGTTTCTCTGTGAGTCATCTCCTTACCTGCCGTAGTCTTAAGCGTTACGGGGCTCTGCAGCACAGTCCTCTCACCAGCCAGAGGACGCTGATAACTGTCACATTGAATCACTGAGCTTCTCTCTCCTACACACACACTCCTTCACCTCAGCCAACTCCATTTTGAGTCCAGCACGGGGTAAAGTGAAACAGTTTACACAGCGTCATTGACCTAGTTATACCCTTCTTGTTTGAATCCAGCGGCGCAGCGGGATAACGCAAGACACACCGCCACGTTCTGCGGGTTGGATTTTTTTTTACTGGCGTTAAATGGGATGCTTATCTCTTGATTGCTCCATGTACTGCCCGCTGGCTGATTTCGCTTCATCCCGGGGCGTTCAGGGACCTGTAAGTGAGCACTTGATGTCATTTGACTGAGGGCAGAATCTGGGACGGTGTTTTGGTGGCATTTTAAATGTGTGTGCTCGAGCGTGAAGACGTGTCTTCTGATCCATGCCAGCGACTTATTTACTTGAGGTTACTCCAGTTACTCGCTGCGAGCTGCCGGTGGAAGACATCGCCTAATGTCACGGAGAGCGGGCAAATATGCAGCATGCAGATATGATTATGTTCTGTAAATGAAATGAATCATGTAGACAAGACTCAGAGATGATGTTTATCTCATCTGCGGCTGGAGAAAAAAAAGTGTCCATTATGGGGATGAAATGCTTTAACATCTGTGTCTTTAGTAGACACCATTTAACACATGGTGTATACAGTACTTTCCTTATTTTGTCTTGACTAATCTATTAAAACTATAATAAATTAAGGAATTAGAAAAGTATCGATCATCTTTGCACGTATGAATGAATTTGGATTCATACAATCATTGCCAATCATTTGTTAAAGAGGCCCTATTATGCTTTTTGGGGGTTTTCCCTTCCCTGTAGTGTTCTATAGGTTTTAGTGCAAGTAAATGGTCTGCAACGGCTAAAATCCCTGTTTATTTCCCCCCCCCCCCCACCTGCCTGAAACACCTTCAATTGGACTCCTTTGTTTACTCGTAACATCACTACGCAACACTTGTGCTTCTATTGGCTAGCGCTCAAACACAATGTGCGTGGGCTAGGGGGCAGGACATCTCTAAGTTGTTGACCAATCACAACAGAGTCGGCCAGCTGACCAATCAGAGCAGACTGGCCTCTGGTTTCAGACAGAGGGTGAAAAGAGGTGCAGGCAGTATGAGAAAAATAAAGAGCTTTTTGAACATTAAAGCATGGAGACATGTGACAGTAGAAACACAACATACTAATATGAACTTCAAAATGACGTCCTCTTTCAGAAAGACACATACACTATACTTCTTAATGTTGTCTTTACTAACTTATTTAAACCTAATTACTAAAATAAAAAAAGAGTACAGGTTCTCTTTGCATGTATCACTTCCTAAATTGACAATTATCAGTAGCTTTTTATTTTATTTATTTCTACAGCAAGTCTAGTTGAAAGACGATATTGTACGCCTGGCTTTCTTTCAAGTTCTTTCGCTAGCATTCAACAGAACAACGATATTGGATTGTCCGTGTTTACTCCAATAAGTATTGCAGCAGGCGAGTGCTGTCAAAAGCATGAGCACACTGTCAAAATCACTGCTGCTCCGTGATAAATATTTCATGGTCGATTCTGATGCATGAGCAGCTTCACCTCGCACTGTTATGGAGAGGGTATGTTTACTCTAGGAGCGAGGGTGAGCAGAAGGTGTGTGTGTGTGTGTGTGTGTGTGCATGCGACAGGCCATAAGGATATCGACATGGCAATGGCAACTGGGTGCAGTTTGACCCAGCCTTGTTGTTTCCCGACTGCTTCTTCCACCCCCCCTTTTTCTTTTTTCAATTTTTCATGAAAGAAGACTTGGTCTCAGTGGACACAAAATAAAGCTATCCAACAGCCACACTGAATTATTAATGTCAGGTTTTTTGTTGGGAACGGTAACATCAAACGCACTTCTCTACCTTCGCATTGTGCATCAGAATGTGAGGAAGAGCAATCGAGATATTTCTCAACACCGGGACTTTGTTCCTGGACAACTTAGAGGGAAAATGTCACTTGATTATTAAGTCCAGTTTACAGACCTCAAAACATCTATAGCGTTGATCACAGGCTTGGAGTTATGGATTACATGTAACTTAAAGGTAGGGTAGGTAAGAATGGAGAAACCAGCTTGAGTGCGCTAGAATTTGAAAATACACAACCGGAAAAAATCTGCCACTTCCTTACAGAGCCCCTCCTCCAACACACACGAACGCGCACATGACCAATGAGGGCACGAGATAAGTTAGTGCACGGATGGAAGGCTGACAGGCAGGTAGGCCATCCAGTTATTTTAGCTGGGCCGGCTCAGATGATTGGTCGTGCTTTTTACAGCGCCACGGCTTCCACAGATGACATTTTTTTTAATGTATTTATTGTCAAAGCATTTCATATATTCATTGCTATCGGGATGTTAAGAGCATTCCATGGAATATAACAACAAGTGTTTCTGAAGTGAATTACCTACCCCACCTTTAATCAGGATAGACATTTGTTTGAACTGTATTTCCTCATTGTTGCATAAATATTAATCTGATTACCGTTTCTTAAAATTCGTGATTACTGTCAGGATTAGTGTTAGTAAAAACCTAAAAAGAGCATATTGTTTGTTTGTTCTTTTAAAGATACCGTCCCAAACCTGGTTGCTCGCTACTCATTATGTCTGCTTGTTTAGTATCATCACGTATAAATGTGCTTTTTAAGATCAATAATGTAGAGAGGAAACTGGCTCCTGATATCTTTGCAACGCCACTGATTCACATTAGGGTAAAAAAATAGATGCATAATTACAGACCAGGGCTTGTCTTAATTAATCAGCTGTGATTGAAAAGTTAATTACAATGTGAATTACCTCTCAGATCGAGGACTGCTTAGTAGTCATTTGAAGCGGCCTGTTTTCAATGTGAATGAGCACGACGTGCGCTCACTGGGTCCTAATGTTGCCACTAACATACCATTAACCCGTCATGAATTTTAAAACGTGTCTCTCAGCGACGGACCTTTCAAACGCCCGGCCGCGAACGCCTTCTCGCTGCTTTTGATAAACAATTGACAGAGCTAATAGAGACATGAAAGAGACAAAGAAAGGGAGGCGAGGAGATGTGTGCTACTGTGTGGATTTTACACGGTGGACCTTTTTATTAATGCACGTGTGTTGTCACTCGCTTGTAGTTCTTCTTTACGTGTTTCAAGTATGTTTTGAAAAGGCTTGGCTCAGCCTGGGATGGTGTATCTTTTTGTGTGTTTTTTCTACCTTTTTGTCTCTCATCATTCACGATATGATGCAGAGAAGAGCTTCAACAAAAACCAGTGTTTGGATATTGAATGAGCTGCAAACAACATATCGTGACTGAGACTTGCGCTCTTGTCTGTCTGTCTACATACAGTACAGCAATATGTAAAATGTTCGAGTCCCTAATGTGCAGTGTTAGTTGTAATATTTTAACCCTGCAGATGATTCCTATCCGTACCTGCATGTACAATGATGTGTACATCTCCCACACACTGAGTTCTTATTGACTTTTCCCACCTTCCACGAATGAAGAAGCAACATCATCTCTGTAGCAAAGGATACACACACTCCCAGAGCTGTGTATGCATGTGTTAACATGTGCATCTATTCAAATCTTGTTGTGTAGGCTTCTTGCACATTTTGGAGACCAGTACTAATACCATTGAAATTAATGATGGAACGATACCACAGAATTTGTGACAAAAGTGAAAGCTGCATGGCACTTAGTTGACTAAACACACTTTTGTTTAGGTTAATAAAGGGGATAGGTGTTACTCATAATTCAACAAGAAACACATTTTCTTATTTTGAATAATAATCTTGATTATGTCATATTTAAGTTTTTTTTGGTTTCCCCTTTTCCTGTAGTGTGATATATAGATTTTTTTTATAGGTTCACAATATTCATCTGGCTGCTACTTAAACATTATTTATCTATTTACCTAACATATCATATTTCAATGACTTGCATATAGACTCTTATTGCACTATTTCACTTTTTTAAACTATTTTCTTCTTGTATTTACCGTTCACTCTTTACTATTTACTTGCACTATATTTTTCTGTTTATCTGTGTTTTGTGTTGCTCTGTTGGAGAAGCCTGTGACCTAAGATTTTCATCGACATAACTACACTGTAGCTATGTTCGTTTGACAAATAAAGAACCTTGAACCTTTTGTGCATGTACATGGCCTGCATTGGACTTGTTTGTTTACTCCTGGAACATGTGCTGCTATTGGATAGCGCTCCCAACATGTTGTACATGATAGGCTAAGGGGCTGGACATTACATTACATTGCATTTAGCTGACGCTTTTATCCAAAGCGACTTACAATAAGTGGATTCGACCAAGAAGATACAAACTTGAAGAAAACAGAATCATATAAGTACATCAGGTTTCATAGAGCTAAAACATTTCAAGTGCTACTCAACTGGCTTTAGATAAGCCAGTCCTTTATTAGTATATAAGTGCTTTGTTAGTCATTTTATCGCTCAAAGTGGAGTCGAAAGAGATGAGTTTTCAGTCTGCGCCGGAAGATGTGTAAGCTATCTGGACCTCTCTAAGCGGTTGACCAATCACAACAGAGCCGGCCAGCTAACCAATCAGAGCAGACTGAGCTCTGGTTTCAGACAGAGGGTGAAAAGAGGTGCTGCAGCACAGGCAGTATGAGAACAATAAAGACTTTATTGAACATTAAAGCATGGAGACATGTCACAGGAGAGACACTACATACTGATATGAACCTGAAAATATTGATAATTGGGTCTCTTTAGGTTTCACTAAATCATTTATACTTTGAGAAAATAGAGATTTGTCTCTTTGCCATAACTACTTGCTTTACATTTTGTTTTATATTTTTGCGCCAATGCTTTGATTTGTCTGGTGTTTGAGAGTGCGTTCTGCCGAAAACACACATCTCCGTGTATTTTATTAATGAACAGTTGTTTTAGTGTTTTGAATACATCATATCATGAAGTACAAGTTGCATAATGTTCCGATATGAAGGTGGTGTACAGTATATGTTTTGTACAGACTGTAATGTTTTTGCATTTACATTTACAAACAATGCAGAGAGATGAGTGCGAGCCTCCTCTTCTCGACACTTCTCCTCACCTTTTGCTTTATTTCCTTCTGTAGTTCATTTACTCTTCTTCTCTCCATCCTCCTCTCCTTTCCATCCTCCTCCGCTGGCCTTGACTATCGGCCTTCGCTCCTCTCTTCTCATCTCATTGCATAACCTTCTTGGCACAGCGCCCCAGTCAATTCCTCCTGCGTGGAAAATGCAGTTTCTTTATTTGCTTTATGCAAATAAGGATACCACTTTACAATAAGACTACCCTTATAAAGGGTTTACGAATAGTTTGTAATTAATTTATTAATTAGGTTGTGAACACTTTATAAATCATTAATAAGCTTTTATAAGACATGAGATAAACAGGGCGACTGTGACCGGTTGCTTGCCAAATAGAGAGCCCACATTTATCTGTGCTGCTAAACCTTATTAGAAATGTTAGTAACTCATAAATAAATGGTCAAAGAGATGCTAAGAAACATCAAGATGGATGGGGGGGAATCAACTCAGTGAACAACAGATACCAAGGATGCTGGCTGATGAAGAAGACAAAATGGCGCATTTCCACTACAGCGCGGTTTAAGCGTGCCGTGCCCGTTTTTGGTTGCGTTTCCACTTTCCACTAGGCGTAGTTCCGGCTAGCGGGTACTTTTTCACAGTTTTCTGGCTCTCCAAAATCGAGGTTCTTTCCGGGCCAACAACCGGGCTGAGTATGCTAAACTAGTGAGAGAATCGCTGGCAACTACAACAAAATGAACATATTTTACCGTGATTTAATTGTAATACACATTTCAACATGATGCCGAAGTAACAACATACTGATACCGGTTAGAAAAAAACATGAATTAATGCTTTGACAAGTCTGAAGACAGACAGCAGGCGAAAAACCTTTTAAAATGCGTGTTTTCTGAATGGAGATCGGCTAAGCTAACGCAGTATATGCTCCGACCGTCCACACTCACAACAAAGGCCTCTACAGACATAAATAAACCAGCGACTGTATTCGCCATGACACAGACAGGCTGTGGTTTAACTTTAGTCTAGTTTCTGAACAGATATGAGGAGCTGTGAGCTCTGAGTGCTAACAGCTAATGGCTGAAGTTGTTTTTGTGTTTCGCATTGAAGATGACGTCACGGCTCCGCCTACACTGCGTTACTATAGTTACTACCCCAGTTCCTAAACTGTAATGGAAACGCAGCATAAAGTGAGCCTGGCCTACCAAGGCCTAACCATACCGTACTAAGCCGAGCGAGGCCCTGCAGTGGAAAAGCGCCAAAAGTAAGCTAGGTAGCCAATATAAGGCTTAGTCATCTTGCCAAATAGTGAGCCTGTGTTGATGTATGAAAACTATGTTAGAACTGGTTTTTAAATGGTTCTTAATGATTAATAAAGTGTTTACAACCTAATTAATAACCTAATTATAAACCCCTAATGAACCGTTTATAAGGGTAGTCTTCTTGTAAAGTGGTACCCAAATAAGTCCCTCCAATACTCAAAAATCTCCAGTTGCATCTTCAGTCCCTTTCCCGTCGGCCGCCTCCCAACTGTGCGTTTATCATGAAAGCGATGAAAGCGCCTCTGCATTCTGCTGCTCACTCCTCTCTCATGGGTTCTTGTGAGTGCTTATAGAGGCTAATTAAACAGTTTGCTTGCTAATAGAATCACAGTCTTAACCAGCCACCGGCTCAGGCGCTTGAATGTTAAGGATGTCTTCAAAAGGAGGCTACTGTAGGTGTTGGGTTTGCAGGATCACTGCTCAGCGGGGATTTATCATGCCACTGATGTGCCACTGCCTCCATTTCTCACTCAGATTGACAGTGAGGGCACTGAGAGGCAGGCGGAGACGGGGGCTGTAAATTCAACACGCCCAAAGTCAGGCCAACCTTGAAAGGGAGGGCACAGAGGAAGGAAATGAGCTCGGGAAGAAAGAGGATGCAAGGAGATGTAGAGGAGGAGAGATTAGACGAGAGGAAGTGAGGAAACAAAAGACTGAGAAGGAGGAGATTTGAAAGGTGGAGAGAAGGTTTTTTCTTTGGTAAACAACGGACTGCGTCACATTTAGCCACATGATCCTTTCCCTCTGCTCAATCTCCGTCTCCCTCCAGATTTCTGTCTCTCCTCGGGTCGTCTTGGGGCTTGATCCCTGCATGCAATTCAGTACGTGTGCAAATATACGCTACATGCATGCATGTGTCTGAGTTGGTGTTTGTGGATTTTTTTTTTGCACACTATTTCCACCCATCCTGCAGTGAAAACAACACAGCCTATCATTTTGCTCCCCCCCCCTCCTCCTCCTCCTCCTCCTCCTCCTACACAGATCAGCAGTTAGTGAAATGCTGACCCTTGTCTTTCACTGCACCCCTTTTCCCCAGTCCACTCACACGCTGCAGGGAGATGGGGGTGCTTATTGTTTGTGCAGTGTGTGTGTAGGTGCTGTTATTACGAGTTTCTTTTCCAACCGAAATCATTGTGTGAGTGCAAAGTGTGAAGTGTTTGAAGGTGGGGGGGGCAAGAAAAGAAAAGAGCAAAGAAAAAAAAATCAATAGTTGTGTGCATTAATCACGCTGCTGCCACAGAGCATTATGGGAACATGAGCTGAAGGATGCATTTTGTGCATTTGCAACATATGAGTGCTGTGTGAAGGGGAGTTTGGGGAATTGGAAGAGGACGAGACCCTTTTAGTAAGAAGTGAGCTTAGAGCTGAGATAGTTGGGGGGTGTTTCGTGCATTGTGTGCACAGTGCTCTTTGTAGGAGACTAAACCCTCTGTCTTTTGTACAGCTCGCTTAAGGATAGCATTCGCTCAGTGTTATTTTGAAAGCTTTGATGTTACAGCTTTTGAATTAACGAGATTACATTTTTATTTTGCAGCTTTTGTAATAGGCCGTGGTTTCAGGATGTTGTGCGGGACTTTTAAAAAAAAAAATCATTATTTTCACATCTTTCCTCTGCTTTGAGATTTGCCATTTAGAAAAGAAGAAGAAACCCAGCCCTCCTTTGACTTTCTGTTTGAGCTGTTGCCGTTTGAAGTCTCCATCTTAGCTGCGGTCTAGGCTTGAGGACGTGATACATATTTGATAAGGATCGATAGAAGGGTTACTGAGACAGAGATGGAGGGAAATCGATCTTGGACCGGGCCTCCCAAAAGCATCTTAAAACCTGAAGCCGTCTTTGTAGTGTCCTTCTGGCTCTGCGGCACACACTTTATATTTGTGCCAAAACAACAATGCACATTTAAATTCTCCCCTGCTCCCACATTAGCACACAGGTAGTGATGTATGGGAAGATGGGCCGTTCCCTGCTCAAAGATTTGCTTAATCTAAGGTTTATGCATTATATTATACTGACATCCTAATCACTGTGCTCATAAAACAATAAAGCAATCTGTTTAGTGACGGGAGACTGAGCAGCAGACAACGCTCTGGCACGGTGGCTGTGATCCCAGCTGATACTCCATACGGAGAGACAAAATCAACAACTGTTGAGGCGGGCACTCTTCCATCAGTGTTTACCAATAAACAGTAGCAATATGGCAGCCATTAGGCTGTTTAGGCAGGGAATGATTAGGGTGGTGATGTCTGGGCGCACTGGGAGACTGAACATGCTCTCATCTTTAATAGGCAATTTGGCTTCCAGTGATGGGGATGCCCCTTTATTTGCGACTTGGATTGAAGACAGAAGCTTAAAATAAGCACTGTCTTGGTAGAGTGTGCTTTCATTATACTGCGGGAATCTGGTTTACAGTAACGTCCCTGTATTTGTTTTATAGTTGATTCTTGCATAAGGAATTCCTTTTATTGTGATATGACTGCTCTGCAATCAGCACAGTTAAATTAGAGCGATGCATTTATAGACAGAAAGAGGTTAATATGAGGACACCGTCACTATAAAGTTAGAACATATGTGTGCATAGCTGCTCAGTTAGTGGAACGGGTCCACCCTGCCGGAGCTTATGGATTACAGTGGAGCAACACAGTGTTGGGAATGGACTGGATCCGGGCCAGAACTGGTCTGGCGTCAGGCCAAGACACAGATTAGTAATAAGCATGGTGTGAGCTAATTACAGCCGGAACAAGCAATTAATTGTGTTTATAAACTCTCCTGGAAGTGGGCTGTGTAGGTGCCCACTGGCTCTGCTCCTGTGTGTGTCAGTGACAGGTGGCCTGGGTCAGGGAGGAACCGTCCCATATGCTCCCAGCTGGGGGAACTGGAGACAAACTGGTGTGTCCAGTCACATCCCATAATACTACAGTGTCTGATCCCATCTTAAAAGCGGCTGATTAGAGTAAAAAGGCACTTAATAACGGCAGTCACTCCGCTGACCTAATAAGGATTTTTCACTCCATTTCTCTCTATCCTGTCTTCCATCCAATCAAGGATTAATACAGTACACGGTCTTATGCTGCTCCCAGGGTGGTTAATCTGGAAAAATACAGTAAATCACATGAAGCCTCTTAAAACTTTCACACTGTGCCCGTGCTCCCCTGCTGGGGATCTGTAACACTGATTAGACATGATCATGGCTTTAGAGCACCTGCTGGACACCAATCAGCAGATGACATCTAATTGAGTTCTTTGATCAGAACACACTGTATGGGTCTAGTGCTGTCAACCAATAGAAATTAAGTTATTTACTTGTCATTTTGGGGGGAGATAAAACAAAAACACGTGTTGTGTTGTAGGGCTGCTCGATTATGGCAAAAATCATAATCTCGATTATTCGGGTCAATAATTGATATCACGATTATTAAAAACGATTATCCATTTACTTTGAAAACATCCATTTATTGAAAAAAAAAATGTCAACAGTATATTTTTAACAGTTGAGTACCCTGAACTTTAAGTATAATTCAACTGAAAAACCAAAAAATAAATAAATAAAAATAATCGTTTTATTTCGATTATGTTCTTTTCATAATCGTTGCAAGCCAAAATCGTAATTGCGATTAAAATACGATGAATTGAGCAGCCCTATTGTGTTGTAATAAAGAGATGCATGACCAACTGTAAAGAGAAATCAGAGGGGTGGACAAAGTGTGATTGCCTTCTGTATACACATGTCACATGATCTCTGCTGCTATCATACTGCATCACTACCTGTTCCTACAGTGGAGACCCTGTCCACTCTCTCACACTCCTGTACAACATATCATTGTGGTATCAAACTGAAGTATTGCATATGGAGACTATGGCAAACGAACTAAGTTATTTGTCAGAAATACTTACACTTACGGTCCACACAGCGGCTTTGGAAAAAGCTTGCCGGTGGGCGTGTCTGAAGCTCGACCAACAACCAATCACATGAATCTCCCGCCCCTGACACACAAGCAGCGGTTTGATTGGCTAGAGCTTGTACTGGCATATGATTTGATTGGCTGACGCTTCCACCGAAAGCTTCAGAAGCTTCAAAAGTTGAACATTGCTCAACTTTTGCTCAATCCTGAAAATCCTGGAAATCTTCGCTTTGCTTCCCCACAATGCAGTTCGGCGAAAAGCGAGGCAAAGTGATGTCACCCCATTCAAAGTCAATGGGGAGAAGCGTTGGAAGATTTTTTTAACGCTGCTGTGTGGACGGGCCGTTAAAGAGAACTTATGTGCATTTTCAGGTTCTTATTAGTGTGTTGTGCCTCTACTGGGACATGTTTACAACCTGTTCAAAAGTTATGTTTCTCATACTGCCTGTGCTGCAGCACCTCATTCACCCTCTGTGTGAAACCAGAGCCCAGTCTGCTCTGATTGGTTAGCTGACCGGCTCTGTTGTCTCTTAAACATATAAAATAATAGGGATATATTGAATTACTTCAACATATCAGTTTCAGTTCGCTTCTCGTGTGATTTTGACAAATGGTTCTCCAGAAGAATTCTTTCGGTAGCAAATGACCAGCCGACGTCACTGCAAGGTGACCCTCTATCTTCCTGCTTGACATATGAGTCATCAAGCATCGTTATTTTTCTCCAAGGCTCGTTTTCTCTCCTCTTTGGCATGAGCCTTGAGAACACAGAGACAGACACACACACTGAGTATACTTGCAGCCCGTCTTTGACCTCACCTTGCCATTTTGCAGCCACCGACTAAGATCCAAACAACACCCAAACTCCCTGCAGGCTGCGGGCTGTCACTTCCTGTCAAAACTTCAATGTCTCTTAAGATGTTCAAGTGAGCTTGTGCAAAGCAAACAAAGATATATGTATGATACTCAGGCTTGGGAGAGTTACTTTAACATTTTAATCTGTTACAATAACTACATGCATAAATGTAATCTGAGAATACAATTATAAAAGTAACTCGATTACTTTCTTGTGGATTGCTTCAATATCAAATGCAATGCAGATAAATCCAAGCGACAAGGAATATCAATACGCTTTTTTCTAATTAAATGTAAAAGAACAGAACAATGTGACTTTAGGAAAGAAGAAACCAAGATATTTAGGATAAAAAATGATTTTATTTAAAGGAAAACCTGCCTTTCATTAATCATATTCAGGCAGTAGCCTAAACACCAACACTGAAACACATGAGCACACACTACAGTTTAAAAAAGCAAAAATACAATCTGCTCTCACAAACTCACACACACACTATTTTACGAACGTATAGGTTCACCTACTGAATTAAAAACAGAACAAATGAACCAAAGAAAGTGAAAACCATGAAGCAGATTCAGGCAGTAGGCGTATAGATTCACATTTAAAGTATTAGCCTACAGAACAGAACAGCTTATTGATTGATTGATTTTATTTCGAACAAGTAAAATAAATAATTACAAAACAAAACAAATGTTGCAGTGCATAGTCATGTTAGAGAAATCAAAACAAAACAAAAAATGACATTTTACAACAACAACAACATTAGCAACATAAACAGTGTGTTCGAAAAGGAGTGAGAAGAAGTGTAACTTATTTAATCTCACCCCCTTGTCCCTAAATGATTTATTTATAATCTGCAAGAATTATCATTTGTATGCATTATTATTGATATTATTAGTATTATTAATCTGCTTCACCTGTTGATTGACATATACACATATACATACACTGATATACATATATGCACACATACATATACACACCACATACTCACATATACAGTTTACAGAGAAGAAATACAATTAATACTGTAACATGTAATCAGTTACTCCCAAAGCCTGCCTGATACATTTATGATTACATAGTGACTGAGTTTATAATCTAAAAACAGCTCCTTCAACCTTCCTTATAATTAATGCTTCTTAAATGTGAGCGGATGTGTCGTGCGGGAACATTGAAGGTGGAATAAGTCTCTGAGTGTGGCCAGTCAAAACTGTCAGTGACGACCACAAGCAGTGAGTGGCCTTTTGACAGACGCAGCCTGCAATCTTCACATCAGCGTAGGAGTCGAGCCAGCCAATCAGAGCCGAGCACCCATTGCTGCACACGCTTATCACCTGCACACAGCTGCCGTCGCCCCTCCGAGGGAGCAGAGGAAAGAAAGAAAGAGCAAGAAGGAGCCTGAGACAGAGGGTGATTTGTGTCGAGTCATAGCACAATCCACATCTTCCTTTTAATGCGATTTTTCAGATGTGTGTGTCTTTGAGGATGTGTTTTTCTGGTCCCTATAATCCACATTTACGAGGGAATGAAAAGAAAATGATTTGTGATTAGTGATTAGTGATCAGCTACATCAGCTAGGCAATAGTTAAAATGTGAATCAGAGTGGAAACGTGCTCTGTAGCCCTTGTGAAATGAGAAGCGAGCGGGCGCGGCGGAGATAAGCTCAATCTGAATTGATTTTCCTGTTACTTTCTGCTGTACTTGAGTTTCCATAGCAACGTGGTCAGGTTCCCTCGGCCTCCTAGGGCAAGTGTAATTGTTGTCGGTTTCTCCCAGCCCAACTCTCCCTTTCTCTCTCTTTCTATACTCTCTCTCTGTTCTCTGTACACTCGCTCTCAACAATGGAAAACATTCGATTCTTCTCTGACTTTTCTGCAGATATTATTGAGCCCCCAGAAAGTAAGCCTGGACATTGAAGCACATTTTCAAAGTGGCCAAACGTTGGTACTACAGCTTCCTTGTCTGTCAGTGATACCATAGATTGGTGCAGCGATGACGCATTTCTGTAGGCCGACCCGGAAGTCAACATAGCAAAGGGTTTCATCGACAAAAAGCCAATCGGATTTTCAATTGGATTTTGGATTATTGCAGAAATTAAGATCCGTGTAAAACAAATGTTATGACACATACACGTTTCGTTCAGCAGGATAATCTCAACATATTAACACCACTTTATGATTTCTGAAGTAAAAAGCTAACGTTAGGCTTCAAAGGAACTACAGTACGATCACATGACTTCACGTCAACACCGCTATAATTGGCGCTTATGTTAAGCGTGATGTCCTTTAGTCGTCTCATTTAGACACTTGTTAGCAAACACCTTTTTTTAAATTCACCAGTGGGGTATTTACTGACGTTTTTTATGTCGTTGTAAAAAACGATAAAATCTCTTCAGCTTGTGTTAATCACAGACCTTTTTTCATTATAACAACAAAAAACACATTCAGAAAACAATTGACTTCCAGGCCAGGGAGCCGGAAGCGATACAATGCTAACTCATTCCCGGGTTTTAGGACTCATCACTCGATTGGGCCCAAAAATATTTGTTCCTATTGATTTAGATTGGGAAAGGGATTCATAAATATTACTTTTTGATCAAAATAGTTGATTAAGTTTGAACTGAAAGGCAATTGTATTTATTAGTGATGTATTATGGCGCATTTCCACTGCAGCGCGTAGCACGGTTTAAGCATGCCGTGCCAAACCCGGCCCGTTTTTGGTTGCGTTTCCACTAGGGGTAGTTCCGGCTAACGGGTACATTTTCACAGTTTTTCTGTCTCTCCAAATCCAGGTTCTTTCTGGGCCAACAACCGGGCTGAGTATGCTAAACTAGTGAGAGAATCGCTGGCAACTACAACAAAATGAACATATTTTACCGTGATTTAATTGTAATACACGTTTCAAAATGATGCCGAAGTAACAACATACTGATACCGGTTAGAAAAAAACATGAATTAATGCTTTGACAAGTCTGCAGACAGACGGCAGGCGGAAAACCTTTTAAAATGTGTGTTTTCTGAATGGAGATCGGCTAAGCTAACGCAGTATATGCTCGGACCGTCCACATTCACAACAGCGGCCTACAGACATAAATAAAGCAGCGACTGTATTCGCCATGACACAGACAGTCTGTGGTTTGTACTTGTTTAACTTTTGTCTAGTTTCTGAACAGATATGAGGAGCTGTGAGCTCTGAGTGCTAACAGCTAACGGCTGATGTTGGTTTTGTGGTTCGCATTGAAGATGACGTCACGGCTCCGCCTACACTGCGTTACTATAGTTACTGCCCCAGCTACTAAACTGTAATGGAAACGCAGCATAAAGTGAGCCTGGCCTACCAAGGCCTAACTATACCGTACTAAGCCGAGCGAGGCCCTGCAGAGGAAATGCGCCATTACTGTGTCTCAGTGCTATTTAGTGCATTCCAGTTATGGCCATATGTTTGAAAATCTGTCTACCTATTCATGAAAATGCTGCTGTTGTCCCTGGCTGATTATCACAGCACAAGATCTGCTGAATCACGTGCAAGGAAAGCTTTAACGAGCTTATGTTTCAGAAGAGCATATCAGACGAAGGATAATGATACAGCAGAAATCTGTTTTAGTTCTAATAAAACTGCAGAAGTTTGAATGTAATCAATGAAAAGTGTCACAACTTCTGCAAGGGATCTAATGATGTTTATGTAAGAAGGGAATGTAAACGAGGCCTTCGACACAAACAGCAGGAGAGAGGCTAGAATAACCCTAAATTGGGGATGGATCTTTTTTTATCTGAATTAGATATCACCAGCCCTCTCGCTGACTCCAATGAGACACTGCTGTGCAAGGCGTTCACAGCTGTTTGGAGCCTAATGGCTGAGAGAGGCCTTGCCTGCTCAGCAAGAAGAGATGGACTGCATCTTGGGTCTGCCATTAGGACTGCTGATCTGGAAACATTTACATGATGGCTTTTCCGGTCATTACGGGAGAAAAATGGCCAAAAGGATCCAGGTGAGAGAGCCTAGATCAGCACTATGACCCTGAGTAATGTGCAGCATTAGAAACAAAGGACTGAGGAAGACAGGAAAAGTTTGATGCTTAAATCTTGTCGTTCAAACGGAAACGGAAAATCTTTTGAAAAGCAAAGTCAATTTCTTTGACCCTAAATTCTTTTACTATACCCACATTTCTCTGGATCTGGTTGCGGCCTGAAATGTTAAATGTAAATATATTCTGTGCTGTATTTCAAGTGAGCTCCAGTATCTGGGATAGCCTTGGACCTGTCCCAATCTGCTCTGTGTTTCCTTGCTACCAGATCAATGCTAATTAATACACATCTCCCTCAGGGACAGCGGGGAGGCCACGCTGAGAATCAGAAAGAGCCGTCATAGGCTTGGCTTGTTGTCGGCCATATATGGGAAAGAGACCTTCAGAAATATTTGCATACGGGAAGTCGCCTCTCGTGTTTCACTCGTTTGGTGAACGGTATTGCGTACATTTACTCATAGTACGTGTACATTTCAGGTACTTGTGTTTTACTTGAGTATTTCCATATATTTGATGCTACTTTATACATTTACTTCACTACAATTTGGAGTTGTTGTACGATTAATAAATTCTTTGGGTAACACTTTATATTAAGGTACACAAATTCACCATCAACTAGTTGTTAATTAACATGCATATTAGCAGTATATTGGCTCTTTATTAGTCATTATAAAACACTTATTAATGCCTTATTCTACATGACCGTATTCTACAAGTAATAAGCCATTAGTTGAGAGTTTTTCCTCAATAACCCTCTAATTAGTGCTTATTTGTTGCAAGTAAGGACGTTGTTGTACATGAGTTTGGGTCTTAATATGCTCTGCTCAATATGGGCCTAATAAGGCAGTAGTACCACAAGAATAGCAATTCTCCCATAATAACACTTAACAAATATGATCTATTCTTATGTAACAAGTAGGGGTGTAACGGTATCCGTATTTGTCCCGTACCGTCACGGTTCGGACGTCACGGTTCGGACGTCACGGTTCGGCACATGCAGTCACACGGCGAATACGCCTTTTTTTACGAGTGGGAAACAAGTCTGTCACTCAGGGCAGTATCCACTACACTATATATAATCCAGGGGGCGGTATTGCGGCAAAAAAATTATGCATTTGGGACTTTTTTTTGCTTTTCCTTGTTGTACCGAAACCGTACCGAACCGTGACCCCCAAACCGAGGTATGAACCGAACCGTGACTTCTGTGAACCGTTACACCCCTAGTAACAAGACATGAAACTATAAGTGTTAATTGTGTCTAAATAACTCAAAATATATTTTGGGGTATTGACAGTTCAGCTATAAAGTGTTTCCATTCTTTGGTTTAAACAACGTCAGAAAATTGGGAAAATTGGGAAAAAAGGGTCACAAAAGACCTGAGACAATCAGAGTCTGCCAGCTAACCAATCAGAGCAGACTGGGCTCTGGTTTCAGACAGAGGGTGAACAGAGGTGCTGCAGTGCAGGCAGTATGAGTACAAAATAAAGAGCTTTTTGAACATTGAAGCATGGAAACATGTCACAGTAGAGGAACTAAATAACATGTCCTCTTTAAATAACCTATTTAATTCCAAAGTTGTACTTGTAACGGAATATTTCTGTACTTTGGTGTTATTACTTTTACTTAATAAAATATCTGATACTTCTTACACTGCGGCCAATTGGTTATTTAGCTGGTGGCAGTGTCGCGTCTCAACAAGCCTTCATGCAGTTCAAATGAAGTTCAGCCATGCTTTTTTTTAGCAGCCATATTCCAGTGAAACGTGCTTCCTCTTAATGCAGAGGTCATTTCCTTTACAATCACCTGATGATACAGAATGGCTTATGCATAAGTACATCCATGTTTTGTTTGTTCCCCTGTTTCTCGCTCTCCTCTTTCCTCTCCATCTTCCTCTGTTAAAACAAGAAGGGGAGAAAAAAATGGAAATGGCAGACATGTTTTTGTGCATGCCTGGCGGACAGATAGGCGCTGCATAACTAGCGGTTTCCTCTGAAGTAGGGAGAAATCTATTTGCTTGTAGAAGCTGCTTGCATAATCCTTTAGTTACACTTGCCAGCTGTGAGCAAAGATACGGCGCTGTGGGATTTGGCATGAATATCATTGGGAGGACAAAGAAATGAAACTGATAAGTGTTTGTGCACTGAGTATTTTGCATAATCCAGGATAACCCATAATCTGAGTTCTTTAAAATCAGCGCCAAATAGATGTGATGCTGAGAAACTGTTATTTATATTTAAACTGTTTGTCCATTTGTCCAAAAAGAACTGGAGCATTTAGTTTGTCGGATATTGTAAACACATTTGGAGGTTTGTAGGTCAGTTATAACGCCCCGTCCACACAGCAGCGTTAAAACATCTTGAAAATCTTGGAGGTGGGCGTTTTCTGAAGCTTGGGGATTTTATGCGAGCAACGCGACCAACAACCAATCACATGAATCTCCCGCCCCCGACATACAAAGCAATAGCGATGTTAAAACGAAGTAAACTGGATATAAAATCCCCAAACAGACGAAAACCTACCAGTTTCACCCACTGTCTCTGCCACCTCCCTCCATGCCTGGTTCCTCCGGTTTGTATCCCGGTAAGTTAATAGGGACTGGTCATAAAGAACCGGGTGATTTGCTACCGCAATAACTAACTTCTCCTCCGTTTTTAGGAATATAGAAAATGAACTGCGGTATGTCACTCCCAGTTTGCACGCGGTTTGATTGGCTAGCACTTGAACTGTCAGATTTTCTTAAACGGGATTTGATTGGCTGACGCTTCCACCTCAGCTTCAAAAGTTGAACATTGCTCAACTTTTGAATCCTGAAAATCCTGGAAATCCTGAAAATCTTCGCTTTGCTTCCCCAGAATGCAGTTCGGCGGTAAGCGAGGCAAAGTGACGTCACCCCATTCAAAGTCAATGGGGAGAATTTTTTCAGAAGCGTTGGAAGATTTTTTTAACGCTGCTCTGTGGACGGGGCGTAATTGTAATTTTTTTGTTCGTTTGATTCCTGAATTCCACCATTTCGGCCTCTTTTCATCAAACTGTGATTCTCACACACTGTAAATCTGTTTTCTGATTTTAAAGTGTTTCGTCATTATTTGAAATGACTATGTTGGCTATAGGTCTATACTATTGGTTATCTAGTTGCCAGTTGATCTACAATAATCTCTGAAGCAATCATGTGATCACATTGTTCAAATAAGTGACAACAACAGTGACAGTTGTCTAATGTAATAATCCCTGAACGTAAACAAGCGCTCCGGTCCCAGCTGTGTGCGTCACTTTTCAGTGTCCCCTGGTTTCCGTTGTGTTTTGAGCTTCTTGCAGCGTTTTTTCAAGTTGGTGAGGATGTTTCTGCGATTATACAATATTTTGACAAGATATCTATCCATCATTTGGACGTTTTCTTGTGTACCTGTATACTGTTGCCCGCTTCTCTTTACAATCACATTCTGTGTCTGAGGTGCTGCTGAAGGTGAATTTAATTTAAAGGTAAATACACTATAGGTGTTCTCATGGCCGTGCTTTGTGCGTCACATTTCCATATGTACAGCACAGCCTGGCCTTGTTTAGGTTAACACCCGTATGAAAGGATCGTACTGAAAACACACTTCACCTCTCTCTCTCTCTCTCTCTCTCTCTCTCTCTCTCTCTCTCTCTCTC